>VDFB02105079.1:0-52723 GCA_007258455.2 Sequoia sempervirens | reverse complement strand
AGGACAGCAACAAATGACCATTGATCCATGGCAACCTACAAGAGGAAGGCTGAATTCACCACCCTCATGGCTACTATGGGATAGGAATGCAATATATTCCCATGTTTGTCTACATTTTCTGTTTAAAAGTTGTCTCCTTGGTGCAAAAGTAGTTTTGCCTCTCTTTGGAAGTCTCTAGGCACACTCTAAACTGGCACTTCTGTATTACATACGTGTTTTCTCTTATCAAAACACTTGATCTGTTGAAAATTCTGTGTGTTATTACATGCAGCATTTTTGTAAAACTAATAAGGATGGCATGATCACAACTCTGCCTCCTTCATTGTAAATATTTTTTTCATATCAATGTACAGAATTTTCTTTTATCAAAAAAACCAAGAAAAATAAACTTAAACTTGACATCAGGACAATTCTTACACTTTCAGTGATATAATTTCTAGCCTGTTCACAAAATATTGTTGTTTTGAGGAGGTGCATTTAATATTTACTCAAAGGAACAAAAGATTTACATCACCCAAGCACTATGCTTACAGGGAAAGCTTTACTCTAAATAGGTAAAGAAAGAAAGCATTTGGGCCTGCATCTCAATAGGTAAATAGTTCTCATCCTTTCAAAACCACTCAAGCCTAGCTTGCACAATCAAAACCAAATCCTGGGCAAAAATTTGCAACTTCCCAATTTTGAGGGTAAATGTATGTTCTTTGAAAGTAGCTTAGCATCTTGTCATGCAAAGGAAATTGGACTGCTTTGAACCACGTCTTTTATCATCCGCAAATCCCCTACGTTTGGACCTCTCTAGGATAGAGATGTAGCAAAAAGGAAATTGGATTCAGGTTTTAACCATCTCTAAAACCCTCCAGCTATTGATCATCTCTCTCCTCATTCCTGTACATAGCCATTTTGATTTATATGTTACAATATCTAATGTTTCTCATTCAAGTATTTTTGGAAGGATGGCATTAATCAAATAAGTAATAACTCTCTTCTACAGTTCTCAACTTCTCATATAGTTGAAGAAACTCCGAAAATAGCACAGAAACAAAGAAAAACAAAAAACTGTGACCAAAAGGGATTAGGCATATATGTGCTTAGTGCTGAAAATTGTCACTTGAAAATTTGAACATTACTTTTCTATGGTGGGTTCAAAAGGCTATGCTATGATTTTCCTCATTTTCTCTTGTGCCTTATGATTGTCATGGTGAAATTAGTTGTATAATAGGGGCATCAAATTATGCAGACACAGTTATTGTCAACATTCTACACAATGCAACCTTAACCTACATGATAACATTTGGAATGCAGGGTTTTTGAAGCATTAGGTTCCCTCTCCAAATCTCTGCGAACTCAATATGACATTCTCTCATTTATTCAGGTTGGTCTTTTTCTTCTTGAATTATGTGAGATCAAATAGTATTGGGAAGTTTGGAAGTGTCTCATTTTATTATTTTAAATCTTCCCTTAAGAGTCAGATGAATGTGCCATGCAGACACTTTCGGAACCCTTGGCAAAGTGGCTGTGCACTTGTTCGGATCCTGAAAACCATTCTACAAGAAAACATATGATTGAGGAGCTGGAGAAAATTTCAAGTTTAAAGCCAACAGAAAACAGTCACAAGGCATGTGAGAATGTTGCGTAAAAAAGTCTTTATGACCTGATGATATAGTGCCAAGTTTACTGGTATTGTGAGGATCGAAGAATTTTAGCTCTTGTATCCAGGTACTGTTAATTAGTGCATCTTTGCCTTTGTAGTTAGTGTTATTGATTTACAATTCACTGGCTTCCAAGCCATCTTGCTTTTGTGTTGTGAAGATCACAGCTGTGCAAAAAGTTAATTGCACAAAATAGGGTGATTTGACTTAGCCTACAACATTTCTATAAAATATCAATATTGGAACATTAATAAGACACTTAACTCATTTTCTGTTCTGCAGGTATTTTATATTAGCATGGGAAGCTCAACACGGCATTTCAAAAAAATATACAGATTCAGTTTCAAGGTTTAGACCTAACTAAAATATGTTGTTTAAAAGCACTGATCTTAATCTTCATTTCTTTTGTATCATTCTAAGATAATTTTATTGCTTACATAATCTAGTGGATTTTGCATGTTTGAAAAAAACTTCATGTAGGGTCTGTGAGGGATTGATTTGTTTTTCCAACTACCTCAAGACACAACATGATACATTACAATTTATGCAGGTAAAAGGCCTTCTACTTGTCAGTTTTATAGGATATTGTACTAAGATTCCCAATCTACATAATTTTATTTAATGTTGTCCTGCATAACTGCTATTGTCCTTATTACCTTTTACATTTCACTTTTATCTGTTTATGTGATGCTATGCATACTTTGTAATCGCAGGCCCTTTCAAAGCCTTTAGTCAAGTGGTTTAGTGGTTGTGTGCATTCAGAGGTCTCAGATGAAACAGGCCAGATAATGCGTCTAGCGAAGATTTGGCATCAACTATTGGTTGCTCTACAGAACTGCCACCCACCAATATCATTTGACTCAGATCTTCTAAGCCTTCAGGCGCCCTTATTAGCATCAGCTTTTCAATGTCCTTATAAACCAATTGCAGAACAAACTCTCTTGTTCTGGGAGAAAACATATGGAATTAAGACCTCAAGATTATCTTACCCATCTTGCTTGGTTCCAGTTCTTCGTGATTTACAACGTAAGGTGAAAATTGCATTGCCTGGTTTTCTTCATACATATTTCTCCCGACGGTGTTTGAAGCATCAGATAAAGCATCAGGTACAAGAATGCTGTGTAACTGGAAATGGTGCACTCTTTTCAAATGCTGCTGATAGACATAATGGGGAAGCTCAGGCAAATATGGTGACCATTGGAGGGCAGGCTGAGATTTGTTTGGAGAAAAATGAAGCAGAGTTAGTTTATAATTTTGAAACATCTGCTTCAAATGAAGGTGGAGAAGGAAGGAAATGGAAGAATGGAGAAAGAGGAATGAAGGAAGGAAGAAGAAATGAATGGACGGATGGAAGGAAGGATGGAGCCAATGGAGTGACCAAAGGAAGGGCATGCATAAGCAGGTTATGCCAGGACTGGAAGAAAACTGGGCTGGAAGAAAGGGGAATGCAAGATCATTGTCAGACTCAGTTACATGTGGCCAACAATCTGAATGCAACAGAAATGATATTACAGGAGATCGTGTCTTAAACTCTAAAAGAATTGTTTCAAAGGAATTACTTGAACAAGCTAAAGCAAACCTTAAGCAAGGAAGAACAATAAAGTCAGAGCGATTACAAATAAAACTTCTAAAGTCTGATTTAAAGACACTTGGAATACGTCATTTGCGATCCTTGCGTAATGCTGGGGGTTTAAGAGGTGGCAAGGACTGGAGGAATACTCATGAAACAGCAAAACGGCTGCCAAAAATATCCAGGCGGCAAATCCAGCAATTGAATATAGTTGAAAGAAATGATTTTAACAGAGTGACAGATACACATACTCATTTGCGCGTTTCAGGTACAAACTTCCCTAATATGGGAATGCTAGATCATATCCTAAAAATAAATAAAGAGGGAGTGCAGCCTTGTAGTCCTGAAAAGCTCTCTCCATTGATATGCTCAGAACCTGATACCTCTGATAAGGCATGCCAAACTTCCAAACAGTCAGCTACAGAATCACCATTTAAGGTCCGGGCTTTGGGGTGTCGAACATGGTCAGGAGGACTCAATTTGTCAAAATCGTTAGAAGATTCTTGCCTCCCTGTCCGTTTCACATGCAATACATATAGCATGTCATCAAGTGAAAAGAATTCAGACAGTGTGAGCAGAAAAAACTGGCGAAAGAGTGGCACACCTAAAAGGATTCCTTCAAATTTGATTTGCGAGGATAAAGTAGATATTTTCTATGAAAATAACATCTTATCTCAAGTCAAAGCTGCAACAGATGAAGAAATAAATTTTACAGGGAAACGATTGAGGGATGCAGGACATAAGTTGTTTACTTCAAAAGGCTGGCAAACATCAGATGCAGCTAATCCATTTAAGACATTGAAACTTGAAGATAGTAAGGGCTTTGTGAAAAGGCAGAATGCAAAATTTAAACCCAAAAATGGTGTAAATCCTTGTCATGCAACACAAGGGTGTCAAGATGACATGGCCACTTCAGCAGGTTTTGACTTACAAGTGCCAACCCTGATTCATCAATGTAACTATGAAAGAAAAAGTAATTTGGAGAGGCAGCAGGAAGCATCAATGTTTGATATCAATAGACATAGGCCGGAGAATAATCCAGAGGAATTGGAGGCTAGAAATGAAGATTCATGTGAGGCACATTCTGAAGCCACAGATCAATGCATAGAGACAGATGGATTAAATAAAATAGAAGACCATAGAAGGATCGGTCAAGTGCATAATCTTGATTCTCAATCTATTAAAGAAAATCAACAACTTCAAAGGAAAACCCAGCGACCTGAGTTGAATGCTTCATCTGCTACCTCCCATGAAGTTTGTGTTGAGGCATCGATAGTCAATCCTCTTGAACATGATTGCACAACTAATTGTGAAAACCATAAGTTCTCAAAGAAAGGTCTAGCATTGTTAGAAGAAATGGGAAGTGAGTGGAATATATGTGACATACTTTCTGAAATATCCTCCTCTTCTAAATTAGAAGGTTTGGAGAGACAAGATCTAATACATGCAGAGACACTTCTACTAGGCCTTACACAGACGATTGCAAAAAGGAAGAAATTGCTTTCGGAAAGAAGATGGTAATGTGGATATAAGCTATTTGCAACTTGTAAAATTATCCTAAAAGGCTGCATGTTTTGGACAAAGTGGAATTGGGTGTTTAAACTTTAGATACACGTGTCATGCAGTGAGTATTGCTTGCAATACTCAATTTGTGACCAAGATTTTCATCTTCCCAGAGCTCCAAGTAACTTACGGCAGGTTTGAATTCAAACCTCTATAAGAGCACTAATGTCATATTAGCGGGCTTCAGTTATGGCTTTGAATATTGAAATTTAAGAAGCCTAGGCCATTTACTGTAGTCCATATTGGATCTTCCCAATTGCACTTTGACTGTCTGTTTAATGCATGCTTCATTCTAAACAAATGAGGTGTATGTCATCCATGGTCCACCAAAGTTTTCAAATGTCTATATGGGACAATTACATTCCTGTCCCAACCCCCAATATGCAAAGCATATTTGGGTAGATTAGATCATATATGAAATGTAAGCAAATAGTTGTAAACACTAAGCAGTAAAGGAGGCAATGGTAAGTTGCTAATTATGTAAGCACCTAAGATAAATGCACATCGGACACTGGAAGCTTCGTTTTGGCTAACATTCTTTAAAGCACGGAGGGAGTTAGGCACATGCCCATACATACATATGCACACATTAGTTCAATCAGCTTTCATAAATTTCTGGATCAGTTGCCCATATTTCTAGAAATGATTTTACATTGTTAATTTGGGTCATTTTGTACACTCCTATGGTAAGGTGCTTATTGTGTATCACTTTAGGGATTTGCCTATTTTTCTCTTGAAGCGATGCTTCAACATAGTATTTAAGTATCACAGGGCTTCATGTACATGTCTATCCATCGATACGCGCACCCACAGGCATCTGAGCAGTTTAATAAGCTTTTAAAAGACGATCTTATTGAATTCTCCATATTTTTCAAAAAGTGAATTTACCCTTATGCGGTTATGTAAGCTTTCAAAAAAGAGGGCCTGGATTAATTCTTTATTTTTTAAGTAGAGTTTGCACGGCTAACTTAAAAATTGGCAGGTTTTCTGATCAAAATGATCAATGATCGATAATTGTTAAACACTTCCTAGGCATAGAGAATTGACCTTATTTATAGTTTTGTGATATAGGTTTGACCTAATTTGAATCGCATGCTTCTATGTTCTCATTCTTATTTATCTAAAATTACATAATAATGGACCGCAATTCACAATCAGAGATTTTTAAAGCCAAAATTAAATCATTAAGGGCATGACACATCATAAACGTGTTTTGAGATTGTTCCTTAAAAGTATCATCAATTATCAATGTACACAATGACAGATTATTTTTTAAAAAACCCAAAATTGCATTCCCTACAAGATTGAACATAAATGTAGAACAAGCTTAGACGCAGCACAAACTATTTGGAAAAGTGATAAATATCTTAAATTTTGTATAATTTTGAGGAAGCGGCTGATGAACATTAAATAGTGATCAACCTATTCAAAGTATCTAAGTTGTTTATAGGAGAAATAATTGGTTTCTTAATGAAATTGATTTTGAAGTTGATCTTAATTAGATTGTGGAAACTTACAAAGCCTTTATTTTTATTAGTCAAATTGGTTTTGAAGTTGATATTCGTTGGATCACACAAACTTACAAAGTCTTATGTTTTTTAATCAAATCAGTTTTGATGTTAATCTTAATATGAATCATTAAGATACAAAGCCTCAACTTTTCTTAATCATATTGGTTTTGAATTCAATAGTTAATTAAATCATAAAGAATTATGAAGTCCTTTATTTTTATTAGTCAAATTGGTTTTGAAGTTGATATTCGTTGGATCACACAAACTTACAAAGTCTTATGTTTTTTAATCAAATCAGTTTTGATGTTAATCTTAATATGAATCATTAAGATACAAAGCCTCAACTTTTCTTAATCATATTGGTTTTGAATTCAATAGTTAATTAAATCATAAAGAATTATGAAGTCTTTTTTTCTTAATCATATTGCTTTTGAAGTTGATCTTAATTGAATCATCAAAAACTTACAAAGCCTCTATCCTCACTTGAAGTTATTTTCTATTTTAAGTTATTTTAATTAAATATTGTATTCTTTTACTTAAAGATTTATGAAGCTAACAAGCTTGCAAGGTCTCATTCTTTGAGAATTTTGGTCATGTCTAGAGTAAATCCCCTATGTGCAATTACATTGGTGAAAGCATAATAGTAACAATTCTATGTTAATTATAAATGTATTAATTCACTAGAGCAAGTAGAAGTTTATATTACCATGAAAGTCATCTAGACAATGTACTTGTTGCATCATTATTGTTTTAGAGTATAAGGATGACGTGTCGCTACTAGCATGTGAAGGTTTTGGAACACGATAAAAAATGTGTGATAATTGTATAATGAACACAACCACAAAGTTGTAGAAAATAGGTTATAACGATTGTTCTAATAGTAGAGAACACCATATCAACACTTAAGAAAAATCATGTATTAGAATATTTGAGGGATAACATGAAACAATTTCCCACTTAAAAATCATAAGAGGAAAGATGTTACAAGTTATTTGATCTAGCGAATTTTTAGTAGAGATGCCATGTAAGCATTGTAATATAGAGCTAGGGATATCTATCCACTAAAAGGGAGGCAACTCTTGCTCCCCTTGACCCCCCATCTATAGTTGGAGTAGGGCTCACCTTCCTCTTTACTAGATTTGGATATCAAACAAAATTTTGAAGCCTCTATTGTTGTGTAGTGATCATTGTCAATTATAATAACTATAATCATTTACACCAATTGTATGATTGATAGTCCTCATTTCATGTGAACAAGACCTAAGAACCTATCCCTCATCATCGATGTTGGTTTTCCAACCTTTTAATAAAGCATGTTTATTATGGGGGTTGGTTGGACCTTCCATTCAATTCTAATAGACTTGAACAACATCATTTGAAATCATTTCTTTAATCAAATAAATGGGAACAAGAATAAGAATTAAAGAAATATGAGAGGAATATAAGGAAAATCCACACAAAAGTGACTTCGATATACTTTGAAAAAACCTTGCAAAGGAAAAATCTAACCTCCAAAGCATTATACACAACATATTATATCAATAAACAATATAGTATCAAGCTTCTATTTCATAAGAAATCACTAGTTACAATTTGTTGGAATTTTGAGAGTGTAACCTTTTATAAAACATGAGATAATACTTCCAATTCCAAGCATCCAATACATGCAATGAGCTTAAAATTGGAAACCACAAACGACTTCCAATATTATGGGTTGAAAATACGAGTCCAATTTTGGGTGTCCAAATTCATGGTCAATATTCCAACTCATGAATGCATCTCTCATAGTATAATGTAACTCTCAAGTCAAAGAGTCCACCCAACAAAGTTGGCTCCATTTTGGACTCTTCAAACCTCTTCAAAGATGTTCTTATGCATATACATTGATCAAAAGTTTTCTACGATTTTTAATTTATTTTTTAACTCCCTCTTACATGTTTTTAGGTGTCTAATTCGTTTTAACATCTTCCATGTCATAAATGTTTTTACACATATGTAATGCTAGAGATGTTTTTACATGTGTCATGGTAGAATAGTCAAGTGGCATAATATGTCATTCCTGAGGAATCTTGAGATTCCTTCCAAGTGGGATGCCATTTTTCATGTGGCTCCATATTTATAGTATATAAAAATATATAATTAAATAAATACAATGCTTACTCATATTTGCAAGGTGCAAAACACTCATTCTTGATAATTTTTTTACTTGTACAAATTGCAAGAGCAAAAGATAAACCAATAAAACGAACTAGTCACTAAGGGCTATGATGCCCATAGTCTTGCAAACATCTTCAACATTTAGTGCTATGTCCACCTTAACCATGACCCCTTTATCTTCTTCCATGTCATAAACAAAGTGATCATTGCACACTAATGTGCTTCATCCACACATTAAAAATAGAGCTATTTGTCAAGCCGATGCCACTTTGACTAACATTGGAACACATTGTATCTTGCCTCAACTTGATGTTTGCACACAATCCTTGAAGCTAGATTATTCCCTTACATGTATAAGTAGTTGTCTTATACTCTACATATGTAGTTACTAGCACTTGCACCGGAAGGGGGTGCAAGGGTTATGTTGATAGAGAATTATTTGGTTATAGTTAATTGAAAGAAATATTTGTATGAAGTTCATTTTCGAGAAATAAATTATAGTAACAAGAAGATGAAATACCGGTTTTGAAACCAAACTAAATACAAAAACATTTTGTTCTAAAAGATTGAGAACTAAATTGTAAGACTCTGCATCTATTAACAAGTTGATTGATATCAAAAACTAATGAGGCAAGAAACTTTCATATTCTAAAAGCTAAATTATATCGATGACCATCAAACAAATCTCTATCACAATGTTGTCATGAATGTAAAATTTATTTTATTTATTTATCACAAATATGCAACCAAGATGGATATTTGAAACACAAATTTTGTAGCAAAAAACAAAGTTTCAAGCATTTTCTTGTAAATTTGGAAGGGTTTTTGAAAAATTACATGATCATGATTAGTAGGTGTCAAACAAAACTATAACCAAGCAATTATCGAACCAAATTGTTGTAGATGGATTTTGGAATACCATCAAATAAGTTGTGGACTAAACAGTTTCCCATGGTAGGGCACCCCACAGGTGAAAGACTAGGAAGGGTGGTGCATCCTAATCATTCTAAAACTTACAACCTTGTTGCCATATTAATTTTGTTGCAAATATTAGAATTGAACCATAAAGATCTCATAAATGAGGGGAAATTATCCCATATCCTAAACTTAGGACCAAATTTTTTTAATAATAGAGGTGTGATATGATTGGATCATAAAAAATATAACAAACATGCAAAGACATGGATTTTTGTGAACAATAAATTGGATCTAGGAAAACTATGCAGGTATAGGTGTTGGAAAGATTACAGAGTAGGAAAAAGATAGATTGTAGAGCGATTGCTTAAGTGCCCTGGACTGTACCATATTTTCAGTTGCATCCTCAGATAATACACATGTCACAATTTAGAATCCGAACTGAACAATCACTGTTTTAGCTTCTTGTGTTTGATGGAATTTCTTCTTGGGCCTATGAGAACCTTGCAATGCATAGGAATCTATAAATTGGAGGTTGCATTGATAAAATTTTATTCTTAGATTGATGGAAGAAGGAACAATTTAATGTTGTATCTTCTTCTTTTAGAATTAAGCAAAACAATTGTATGTAGTATTTCGAAGAGATGGTCCAAGCAAATGAAAAGAGCATAGAAGCAAAGGCAAATATGTAGCTAATGGAGCAAGGGCCATATTGCATCCATAGCCAAGGTCTTATTGAATGGAACAAGGGGCAGATTGTATCAAATCATTTGTACACTCATTCTATATAATAATTTGCTACATAATATAGGTAGTAGACAATCGCAATTTCCACAATGTATTTTTTTCCTCTGCCACAGTCTATTTTTTCTCTTCAAAGGGTTTCTAAGATAAATATAGTGTTCTTAATTCTTCTCTAAGTTATCTTCCTCTCTTGACTATCACTTAATTTGTAATTAAGTAGCATCGTACAATTTCTTATTTCATAATTTCTACAAGCTTAGGCTTGAGAAATTAAGAATCAAACACTATTGTACTTATAGCAACATTGTTGTATTAGTGCAATAAATGTATAAGCACATGCTTTGAATCTAAACTTAGCTATAAAAGTTGGCTTTTATTATTTGGTTGAGCATAGATCATCTCAATTTGAACATAATAATATAATATGAGTCAATGAAGATTGACTTGAAACTACGCAAAAATGTCAATTCATTATTACATAATTGGAAAGACTACGAAAACACCACCTAATACATAATATCAAAATCTCGTTAGCATTTAGTGATTGTCTCATATGACTTGAATTTCATGAGGGGGTTGAAAATTTATGCTTGCATTGATGGGGTAGGTGTAGCATATCTTATTTTAAAAGTTTGAAGTTGAATAATCTACAAATGTTATTTCATTTGTATGTTCCATCTCTAACCTAGCTCTAATGTTGACTATTCTTTTTCAATAGATTAGATACTTAGATTTGTTGTGAGTCTTTATTATGTGGTATAAAAATTTCTGATAAACATCCATAAAGTAACCAAAGCTAATTTTGAAATGTCAATAAGGATAACCAACATAACCAAATGTTGTGAACATCTGAAGCGAGTGAAACACATAAAAGCTAACTTCATAGAAAGGTGAGATATGCGAACTTTGAAATAATCCTCTCCTATTGACAATCACACAATAAGAAACTTTGGAAGATTGCATCCCATGGACTACAACACCATTCAGACCTCCCCAGTGCCAAATACAATCATAAAAAATGTTAAATGTTAGTAACTAAACTCATTAACTACTGCATTAACAAAAAAAATTGTTGAAAGATCTCAAAACAAATCCATACCTCTGATGTGGTCTCCTAAATAATCAACCACTAGTATATAAACACACTTGAAGATGGAGAAAATATACATAAGAAAGCTACAAAGTTTAAAGAGGCACAACTGAAGCCAAAGATATGATGCTACAAGACAACAAAGCCTGTGGTTATGGGTTTGCTAAAACAAACAAGCTATAAATACTCCTCAAATCCCCCAGTTTATTAATATAATAATATTGTTCTCCCATAGTCTCACCCATTCACAATGTTGTATGATTATAACGTCTCTTTTGCAAGATATGGCCTAAAGTGTTTGTCGTTTATTATCTTAAGTGTTCACATTGATATGCCATCGTCTTGAATCTTAATGATAACTTTGTTATTTTAAAGCTTCCTTTGAATTTTTTGAGGCTAGTTAATCATTTAAACAACTGCATAGAAATTTAAGCATTTTAGGAGTCCGAGACCCATAGCTAGTGCCGCTGGCTAAGCCATCATAAACAACCATAAAGAAAAGCCAACCTAAAGCCAACAAAGCCACCATCTCTCGCTATGCAGCAATGGTTTATCCTGAAGTCAATCCAACAAAAGGTGATTATGTTGAAGCAGCACAAGCAGTTTAAAAAGATGCAGTAGTTTCAGTCCTTGATCGAGACCCAACATCTATTAACTCTTTGCAAAGATAATCTTCAACATACCATATCAAAATTATTTGCTTCTATCTCTTGCTCAGATTTCCATAATAAGATAATGTGTTCAACATATGTGGAAGACCAAGATACATCCAAGTGCATCAATATTTTCCAAATAATCATTGTTTCTCTAAGTTCCAAGGTTAGCAAAATATTTCCTATTTTTAGGGAATGGCAAGGGAAAAACCATTAAAAAATATATATTTGGATTCATAAAACATAAATAAATAAAAATTATTTTATAATATCTTAACAAACTCAGCTGAAGTTGTATTGTATTAGAAGCTCCATCCCCAAACATAGCTTTCTAGCAACTATCAATGAAACTAGAAGAATATATTGACCCACTATGACTACATTTTCCACCCTAATGAGAGAGTTCTTAACCAAACATGAAAGGCAACCCAAACAAGGATGATAGTACACTTGGGCTTCATGCAATGGATCAAGAGAAAGGTTTCTCCATCCCATCCCTCTCCTTGGGACATCTAGCTTGTCATCCAGGCCCCTGGTGCTATGTTCCCATGAAACACTTATTTGAATAATTGTTTGTTGCAATTATGCTTGTTTGAATTTTGGGGCTTTTGACATATGGTTTGGGGATTGGGCACAAATTGCTCTATTTCTTTCATCAACCCATTCTCAGGCTCTCCACCTATTTCTTGTGTAGAGTCTCTAGAAACTTCCATGATTTTACTTCTTCAGATAGACTCCCCCATTTGAACATTGAACTTGTACAATATCTCATGGTAAAACATTAGCTCAAGCTTACCTACATCCATGATTTTCACATCCTCGATGTTCTAGTCCATGGATCCTATGATTGAATCTATCAATACTTGCAAAAGCCTACAATAATCAAATCGATTAGATCCCTAATTCAATCAATTAAAGTGATTAAAACCCTATCTACAACAAAGCCAAAAAATAAAATAAAATAGACAGCTTTGGCAATGGCGGAAGGACTTATTGAAAATTGTTCTGATTGGCTGACAAAGAGACAAATATAAAGTACAATTCCAAGCACTTGTAGCCTCCATGGGCATCAAAATGCTATCGTTTATCACAAGGATATTTAAGAGAAAAAAATTACAAGGAAACAGAGTCTCTGTGAATAAAACCTAATGGTTTTAGGGCCAGATGATACATCAAGGATTGAATTGATAGGGTACATGGTAGGCACGAATAAAGTGGAGAAAAAACCCAAAAGGAATCCACCCACTTGCAATGATTATTGAATCTGCCTTGGAAGAATCCTACAGAGAAACAGGAGCTTGCAAGTGGTGAGTGATAATCAAATGAAGGATATAGACAAAATTATTTCAGAGTGAAATGAAAGACAACAAAAAATGATATGGTTGGATATACATTCACAAAATACAAAATCACTGATACCATGGCTAGTGACTTACCTCAACATTTTGCACAAATTGTGTCGTGTTGTCAATGATGTCGATGAGAAAAACAGGCAAAGTTTGGAGGAAAAATAGGTATTATGAAAACTAATCAAAGCAAAAAAATTTGAAGGATGAGTGTATAGGAGCGAATTTGCACCCCTTAAGCAAATTCCCCTTTTACCCTTCCTCACTTTAGAAAACCAAATTTGAAGGCTAAATTCCACATAAGCCCACTACCTTCGTTCCACTTGGCATCCATTTTGTGTGTCAGCAGAGGAATAATTGTCAGGGATGCCCATGCGACGTGCAAACATCCACACGGCGTGCTTATGCCTCTAGAAAATTCCTGTGTCTGGAGCCCACAGAGGCATTGCATTTCCCATTAGAGGTCGATTTTTAACTCCCTCTTCGACTAACCGACTCGAATATGGTCATTTTCCTCATTCTCTCCTTCAAATTCACTCTTCATTCCTTCATTTCGTCCTCTACACAATCTCTCCAGGCATTCTAGCATTCACTCCTTGCATTCTAAGCCTTCAAACAACAATTTGGCACTCCATAGCAGCAACAACAACACTTTGTCAACTTTGTAGAGCAAGTGCAGAACAACACCATTGCAACAAGGGATTGAGTCCTCTTATTTTCTCCTCCATTAGCTAGTGAGCTCTTGGTGGAGGTGGTAAGCTTTCTACTCATCTCGTCTACGATTTGGTGGGTAGCACTTTACTGTTTTGTAGTATTTTTGTGTTTGTTTACTTCATTTCCTTCTTTATCACATATTTCTCTATTGTTACAAACTTGGCTATCCGTGGAGGTGGAAACACCAAAACAGGGGTCTGACTAAGGTAGGCCCCTATACATCCCCAAAAAATTTCCCTCTTTCTTGTGTGCAGGTGGACGTGCTTCTTGGAGCTAGCTGATGAAGAGGCTATTTTGTGAGATCATTCTTGTCACCCTAGCCTTAATCTACTTACTTTATCACATTCGTTTATATATTTCTTATTTCATAGTGTTATTTTTTTCCTTTAAAAACCATTAGCTAGGCCATTAGTCTATTTTCTAGTGGTTAACCTTGTCTTTTTAGTCCTCTAGTCGTACAAACGCCAGCCCACCTGAGAGACGCCAACGAGCTGCACTGTCGTCCTAGAACCATGCTTTCATCCTTGGGCAGAGAGCTACTTGAGGCACAGTGTTGAACCTGAAAACTGGCTCGCCTAGTCCCATTCTGAGTTTCGAGTATGTAGAGTGGTTGAAGGACCTCATAGTCATCATTCTCGTCCTTCATTTCCAAACACACCTTTAAGCTGAGGTAAGTTAGGGCAGCCTTCCGCTCTTAGATCTCCATGACCTGGGGCCTTGAACGTGGTTGGTCCCCTCTCTTACATTTTTGGTGAACTCGACGTGAACCAATGTTTGTTCATCTATTGGTGTTGAGGATTTTCCCTTATACCTTGTGATCGTTTTTCCCCTGAGTTTTTTTAAGGTTTATGAGCATCATAACCCAGTCCACAACCTCCGGGTATATTGTTAGGAGAAGTATACGACACCTTCCGATAGAAAGGACGAAGGCCACTACTGGTTTCTCTACATGCCTTTTCGTTGGTCTCACCGTTGGTCAATCTGTGTAGGAGTAGTTGTTGAGGGGCGAGATAGGATTCTCTGACAAAGCCGATCACATCCCCACTCCTCCTGCGTCTCCTACACCATTGTCGGTAGATGAGCATGAGGTTGTTCACATACTTGCAAAATGTCTCTTCCCTCAACAATGTGTTGGTTGACTTAGAACATCACTTGGAAAGAGACCCAAAGTTGGCTAGGGCCGCCCGGATCATCAGCGAACTAAAGTACATGGTAGGAAAAGATCAAATAGGCATAAAACTCTTCACTAGTCTCTCTAGTCTGACTGATGCATGTGCTCCTCCAAAAAATCCTAATATTATACGAGGAGCCACTTTTGAAGATCATGAGAGACAACTAGGATTGTCGATGCCTCCTACGTTTGTATACATGATCAATACCATACCCTCGATCAACATCCCCTTTTTCCTCTGAGGGACCTGACACTATCAAAGTAAACAAGATCCCCTTGGGTTTTAGGTTCACCCCTCCTGTCACCTCTAGTGGTGGAGGTTTTGGCGAGATGAGCAGTGGGGGCTTTGGTAGTGGTGGTGGCTTGGGCGGCAGAGGTGGTGCAGGTGGAAGTAGTTCCAGTGGAGGTCATGGTGGTGCCTTTGGAAGTGGAGGTGGCTCCGGTGGAGGCCCAACTAGTGGAAGTGGCTCTGGTAGCGGTTCCAGCAACGGTCACATCGATGCTTCTAGTGGTGGCTCCAGTGGCAGTTTTGGAGGAGGTTCCTCTTTCCCTATATCTTCTAATGACCCTATTCTGAAAAATCTTCTTCAGAATATGGGTGAGATCCAGATCCAGTTGATGAGTCTCTCCCTAGCCTCTGCCCAGCCTATCTTCCAACCCTTCTTCTGGCATAGCCCATTTTCGATCGCAATTCTGAACACTCCCTTCCCTCAGGGAATGAAGATTCCTAAATTCAAAGGGGACCCACAAACACGTGTCTGCATTTAACACCTTGTGCATAGATTTCTTCCATCACAATGCATTGATGGCCAAACTATTCCTTTGATCTCTCAAGGATACAACACTCAAGTGGTATTGTTTCTTGCTCGATAATTCCATTTTCTCATTTGACCAACTTGTAAACCAATTCCTATGACAATTCCAAGCTAACATTGGGTCGAATATGACATTTTTGAATCTCGTTTGATGCAAACAAGGTGATAATGAAAATATTACTGATTTTATAACACGATATCAAGCGCTCTTCTCACAAATCTCATATCCACTACTCGATTCTGACGTGCAGAAGGTATTCATAGGGAACTTACAAAGGCCTTGGAAAGATAAGTTTTCCCTTATCAAATACCCTTATTTGTGTGCATCCCTATGAGAGTATCATCAAATGGTAGTTTAGTTCTGGGGATCCTCCTTGCGCTCCTGTTATGAAGGAAAGTCCATCATATCAATCTATATGAAATGGAAAGATGTTGCAAATGTAGTAGTCACTGTAGATGACAACAACCTCAAACAAAACCGAAAGTTCACAAAGTTATCAAAATCTTATTCTTCCATCTTGCAAAAGTTGTTGAAGGATAAGATCATAACCTTGCCAAACTCTAAACCTCTTAAGGAACCTTACCCTAATTGGTATGGTGTGAGTACTTACTGTCAATACCATCGAGTCAACGAAAATGATACCGAACATTGTATGCACCTGTGTGATGAGATACAGGACCGCATCGAGGCCGGTACTATTTGTCTCGATGGTAGCAAACAAAATACAAATAAATCGGTGGAAAAAGTGAATAGTGAATTACAGATATACACGGGCTTGTTTCCATCACATTTCGCTAACATGATTGTCGATCCCACTGATTCTATCACTCAACTCGAGGCCTATGTTAATATGGTCACAGTTACTTCTACCGCACAACCTATGACCGGTTCGTCGGATGTGACATTCACTTTGTAGGACTTGCCCTTAAACAACAAGCCCTCTCTCCTCTATATTCATGATTGCCTCAATGGAAACATTGTGAAAGGGGTCCTAGTAGAGCCCTCGAGTTGACTGAATGCTATTATAGAGGAGACATTGTGGCTTAATTTGTTACATAAAAAAGAATACGAAGAAACAAAGTCTACCATCCGCACGCATGATGCTCTTTGTTTGAAACCGTATGGCTCGATAACTTCATCTATCCTAGTTGGACCTAGGGTCATTGACATAGTTTTTAATGTCATTCTGGAGTCAGATTTATTCAGGATGAAGCTAGGCATACCTTGGCTAGCTTCCATGAATGGAATCGCCTCCACTATTCATAAATATCTAAAGTTCTCCCATGAAGGTGTTGTGCATGTAGTACATGACACTAGATACTAGCCTTTGGTGTCCCATGGGGATATTCATTAGACCATTTTTGGCTCGCCCCGGTTGGTTCACTTCCTCCAAGAACAAACCTACTTTACAAGAACTACATAAAGTACAAGATAGAGGACAAAGGATAGCCAAAATTGGCTCTTCCTGTAGCACAACTGCCTGCCTACCTCTCTTTCCCAAAAAGGAAAGGAGAAGCTTTCCTCCTCTAAAGATGACTCATCTGCTCCCCTCTCTTGGGAGGAGTATTAGATGAGCAATCTTGGCTTTTACCCATTGAGTTCGATGATCCCTCCTTGGCATAGACCCAAGATCAAGATATCAGACCTCCCTACTAAACCACCTGGACCTTGGTGCTACTTGTATGGTAGAGGAAAAGGTCCCCATGGAGATTCCTCTTTGTCTCAACCTTCGTGGCCTCCTACCACTCTTGCTCCCAAAGTAGTGAATGGGAAGAGGCCCACTGTTGAGGCACTTGATTTGACTCCCCCTATTGCTTCTCAACCTACTCCTCTTGCTCCCATTCAGGAGTCCATTTCTTCACCGGAAACAACTATAGTGGACACTCCCATGGCTGAGTAGGAGCCTTTCGTTCCTTCCCATCCTCTGGCCTTCAATTCAAAGAGTCACAGAAAATGCCTTGTGCGCGAGCATAAGCACTGCCAAAAGGATCTCATAGCTGAGCAAACCACCTTACACAGGAAGGAAGAGGAGACGACCGCCCCTGTATCAGAGCCTTCTGCCACATCCTCCTCTCTCCTCCCCTCTGCTTCCGTTCAATCTAGCTCCATATCGCTTCTGACTTCTATTGTAAGTACAAATGCAGTTGACCCTAAAAAGGTGCAGGTGTTCATTGCTCCATCAATGGAGCCACCTTTGTTGATGTCCCTTCCAGATTTTCTGGCTTCTCGAAACCCGTAGATATGACAAACACTTCGGTGGTGTCTATTGCAGTTCTCTCTACCTCCTCTTCCTCCACACCTCTAGCTTCATCTATGGGGAGTTCACATCCCTTGATGACGTAGAAGGTGGAGAGTGGTCCTTCTAGAAATGGAGGACATAAGAGGAGCCCACCTTCCTCAGAAGGTGGCACCACGCTGACTGGTTCTGTCCTAGTGACATAACTAGTCCTGGTTTCTCTTGAGTTCGTCACCGCTCCTGAATCACTCGTTGAGCCTAGCAGTGAATCTTAGGCACAACCTTCCCCATCCATTGAGGTAAAACATGGCACTCCTGTTAAGTGCATGTTTAACTCTCTGGATGATGTTTCGGCCTTATCAGAAATCTTTGCGAAGTTGCTGACCTTAGCACCACAAGAGCTCAATGGAGAGGACCTTATAGGGCCCTCTTCCTTAGCCCTTGTTGCGAGAGAGTTGGATGCTCCTCCTCTTAAAATTCCACCACTACAAGCTCATCCCTCTTCCCCCTATGATGATCTAGAAGGGGAAGTGGATGACCTCTTTTCCAATCAGTGTTAGGGGGAGACCCATTTTTATCTTTAGATTAGATGTATGTGTGTGTTGTGATGTGTTCCCTCATGATCATGCTATGTGTGCCTAGATGACCTTTTTCAACCCTATTGGTGCTTGGATACAAGCGTGGTTTTTGTCTCATAAACCTTATTCTATTTGTGTCATCATTCTTCCATGTTTGTGATTGATTTTCGATAAATTAGGGACGATGCAAAGTGTTGGGGGCATTTAGGCTTCCCTTCCATGTTGACCCAATTTTTTATTTTTTACTTTGTCTTCCTGTGCATTCTTCACATGGTCTAATATAGTAGGGGGTTGATGATAATTCATTTTATATACTATTACTATACATATATATATATATATATTTTATATACTATTACTATACATATATATATATATATTTATGAGCAGTTCTGACCCCAAAACATCATGCTACCCCTGTGCCCTATGTTTATGTTCTTTTCTCTTTTAGCTTTTCCTTTATCTTTCTCTCTTCTTTGATTGAGTTATCTTTATCTTTTCTCTTTTAGCTTGTCCATTGCCTTCATTCCACTTGGTGTTCGTTTTGTGTTGGTAGAGGAATAACTGTCGAGGACGCCCGTGTGACACATAGATGTCCACACGACATGCTTACATCCTTGGTAGATTCATGCGTCTGGAACCTACAGAGGCGTTACACTTCCCATTGGAGGTCGATTTGTAACATCCTCTTCAACTAACCGACTTGAATATGATAATTTTCCTCATCCTCTCCTTCAAATTCACTCTTCATTCCTTCATTTCATCCTCTACACAATCTCTCCAAGCATTCTAGCATTCGTTCTTTGCATTCTAAGCCTTCAAACAACACTTTGGCACTCCATAGTAGCAACAACAACACTTTGTCAACTCTGTAGAGCAAGTGTGGAACAACAACATTGTAGCAGGGGCTTGAGTCTTCTCATTTTCTCCTCCATTAGCTAGTGGGATCTTGGTGGAGGTGGTAATCTTTCTACTCCTCTCCTCTACAATTTGGTGGGTAGCACTTTACTGTTTTGTACTGTTTTTGTGTTCTTTACTTCATTTCCTTCTTATCACATATTTCTCCATTGTTGCAAACTTGGTTGTCCGTGGAGGTGGAAAAACCAAAATGGGGGTTTGACTGAGGCAGGCCCCTATACAGCCCCAAAAACTTTCCCTCTTTCTTGTGTGTAGGTGGATGTGCTTCTTGGAGCTAGTTGGAAAACAAAAACTTTTGTAAGATCATTCTTGCCACCCTAGCCTTAATCTACTTAATTTATCACATCTGTTTATATATTTCTTATTTCATAGTGCTATTTTGTTCCTTTAAAAACCATTAGCTAGGCCATTAATCTATTTTGTGGTCGTTAACCTTGTCTTTTAAGTCCTCTGGCTGTACGAACACTAGCGCACCTGAGAGATGCTAGCATGTTGTGTTGTCATCGCAGAATCGAGATTTCATCCTTGGGAAGAGAGCTACTTGGGGCATAATTTTGAACTTGACAACTGACTCGCCTAGGTCCATTCCAAGTTTTGGGTCTACAGAGTGGTTGAAGGACCTCATAGTCCTCATCATTCTCGCCCTTCATCTCCAAACACACCTTTACGCCGAGGTAATTTAGGGCAGTCTTCTGCTCTTGGCTCTCCGTGACCTGGGGAATTGAAAGTGGTTGATCCCCCTCTCTTACAATGAGAAAAACCAAAACAAGTCTCCCTACAATGACTACTTTAAATGTATTCACAATAAATGAAAAATTAGATCTAAATATTGGGGGCTTCATCTGACACCATCACAAGCGAGGCATTTATGACACTGCATTTATGGTCATATTTGATATGATTTTAGATCTATAGTATTTGAATAGACCTATATCTGAGCTTGTGACGAAATAAGGGATCTTACAAGGAAAACTTATATGCCAAACAAATTTGTAGAAACCTTTGTTTCCCCGTTTTCTGAATCTGACTATTTTTCTGAGTGTTTTGTGTATTTTTGGTATTTTTGATGTTTTTGCATAAAGGATAAAGAATGCGATTTTGCAATAATTGAATGATAAATTCAATATAAGTGCTACATTATAAATATTGATGGAAAATACAAGATCTACTGAAGGCGAATCATTTATTAATCATTTGGACTTAGTACAATAAAGATCTGGTAGCATGCAACAAGGAAATAACATTATTTAATGGAAAAAACCTGGTAATAGCAGCAAGCTGTAATGGAGCCAGATCTGGTACGACTACAATAAAAACTCCTTTCCCCCTCCTTCTGATGATCCAAAACAATGCCAAGAATATAGGCTCCCAAGCTGGTAATGGCAAACTGCTCCCAAAGTAGGCGATTTGCTTCTGGAAGAAAGTACGCCTTTTCCTTGAAAGGTGCGGCCTGTACTAAATGGTACGGCTGACAGCAACAATAAATGAAAAAGTACGGATCTCTTAAGACTCTCTAGATCTCCCTGAAATATGTGCCTCAATGCAATAACTCCTCTGTAATGAATTACTAACTGAAACCTTGAAGTTTGAATCAACTGTGAAGCTCTGTAATTTCTTCTGAATGAAGAAATCCCTCTGCCTAGCAATAAATCGGATGATATTTCACACCCTCTGAATCGCTTTCACTGGAGATGGCTCGTTCCCCAATGCTCTGAGACTGAAACCCTTGGCTTCTGTGCTCTAGTCAACACTTGATCAATTTTCAATTCACAATAACATAATGGCTTGATTTTTAATGCAAATACCTTATACTCACTGAAAAGTGTGATTTCCTTAAAAATAGGGATCATTAAAAAGTTTGAACTTTTCATTTAAATATTTCAATAGTCTCCGGACAAATTTTTAATTATAAAATATAATTAAAAACATCCCCTTCCATGATGGGCGACCCCCTTCCAATATTTCACTTAAGTTATAATATAAAAAATATTATAACTTTATATTATAAGCTCCAATAATTAATATTTAATTAAATCAATTAAATATTAATATCTCTCTCAATATTCACCTGATGCATGAGCTGTCTAAAGCTAACGAATAAGGAAGTGATTTTGCACGTAATTCATTCATACTGCTAAAAATAGCAGGGGTCCCTCGCTGAGTGCCAAATACTGCTAAAAATAGCAACTCAGGCTAGAAGTGTCGAATGAGCCCAACGAAAGCCAACCGATCAAACACCGACAATCAAGCCGAGCCAAGCTCCATCAAGACCCTCTATCCAACCTATCAGCCTACGAGGGTCGCATAATAGGCTAATCCTGTGCTTTGAGAGATGTCAACTAGAAGGGGACATGACAGTCTGCCCCTCCTGAAATTGCTTATCCTCAAGCAATCTCAACTCCGGATGCTGCAAAATATCCTCGCTCTCCCATGTAGCATCCTCCACAGGCAAATATCTCCATTTCACTAGATATTCCCTAATAGTCCTCCTACGCAACTATCTCTCTCTGTACTCCAGGATAGACTCAGGTACTAGAATCAACTTTCCCTCATCATCTAAGGGAGGTAGAACTGCAGACGGTACCACACGGTGTCCCAACGCCTTCTTGAGACGTGATACATGAAAAACATTATGTACCCTGCTCTATGTCGGAAGCTCAAGCTCATAAGCCACCTCTCCAACACGCCTCAAGATCCTAAAAGGATCGTAATACCGTGGCTTAAGCTTCTCTGACCCACTCTTCCTAAGAGTGGACTGACGGTAGGGCTGCAGCATGAGGTAAACCATGTCACCCACCTCAAAATGCCTCTTCGTCCTCTTCTGATCGGTGTACTGCTTTTGCTGATTCTGTGCCTTGGTGATATTCTCCTTGAGAGCCTTCATAGTATCCTGACTCTCCCGCAACAAGTCTCCAGCACTCGGTACTCTACTGTCACTCAGTAGCAAATCCAGAAAACTCAACGCCTCATACCCGTACAACGCCATAAAAGGAGACATCTGAATAGTCATGTGGAATGTTGTGTTGTAGTAATACTCGCACAAATGAATCCACTTGACCCATGCCTTCTGCTGCCCTGCAATATAATTCCTGAGGTAACCCTCCACCCACTTATTCACTATCTCTGTCCGCCCATCTATCTGCGGGTGGTAACTCGTGCTCAGTGTAAGCTCGGTCCCACAGAGTCTGAATACCTCCTGCCAGAAGTGACTCAAAAATTGACTATCTCTGTCGCTCACAATGCTCCAAGGCAACCCATGTAGTCTGAATACCTCACGGAAGAAGACCTCTACTACCTGTGTAGCTGTGTAGGTAGTGGTAATCGGAAAGAAGTGGGCATACTTCGTTAGCCGATCCGCAACTACATATATGCAATCTTGCCCTTGGGCTTTAGGCAAGCTCGTAATGAAGTCCATCGACAGGCATTCCCACTTCCTGTCAGGAATTGGAAGTGGCTGCAATAAACCTGTCAGGTATGTGTTCTCCCGCTTGTTCTGCTGAAAAATAAGGCACTCACGCACGTATTGAAGAACATCTGCCTTAAGTCCTTTCCATGTGAATCTCTCTCGTATTTATCTGTAGGTTTTGAAATACCCGGGATGTCCTATTGTAGGCACGTCATGAAAGGCTCGCATGATAATGTTCTTCACCTCTGAACCTGGGATCAAATAAATCCTACTCTTGTAAATGATCAAGTCATTCACAAGTGTGTACCTAGTATCAATCGTCAATCCCTCAACAATGCTGGAGGCCCAAGAATCCTTGGCATACTCTGCCACAATCATATGCCTCCAATCCTTTGAAATGTGAACCATAGAGCTCAAATAAGGCCTGTGTGAAAGAGCATCAGCCACTACGTTTTGTGTACCTTTGATATAAGAGATATCAAAGTCATATGCCTGCAATTTACTGACCCACTTCTGCTGGCGATCATTGAGATCTCGCTGTCCTAAGAAGTGTCTCAAACTGTTATGGTCAGTTTTGATGCAAAATTTGCTGCCAACAAGATATTGCCAAAAAATTTCCAAGGCATGCATGATAGCGAGCATCTCCTTATCATAAATGATGTAAAGTCTCTCTGGCCCTCTGAGTTTATGGCTCTCATATACAATAGGGTGCTTTTCCTGCATAAGCACCGCACCAATGCCCTCACCTGATGCATCACACTGAAGCTCGAAAGGCTTCGAAAAATCAGGTAGTGCTAAAACAGGGCATGTAGTCATCAACTCCTTAAATCTCATAAAACACTCTTGTGCCTTAAGAGTCCAAATAAATGCACCCTTCTTCAGTAAATCTGTCATAGGGGATGCATGTCGTGAATAACCATTCACGAATCTGCGATAGAACCCACACAAACCTAGAAACCCTCTCAGCTGTGTCAGGTTTGCCAGTGTAGGCTAGTCAATAATAGCACGGATCTTTTCAGGATCCATCCGCACTCCCTCTGCACTGATAATGTGACCTAAATATAACAATTCGCTCATCCCCAAATCACATTTGGATTCCTTGGCGTACAAGGATTCCCTCTCCAGAATACTCAACATGGTCTCCAAGTGAGCCAAATGCTCCTGCCAAGTCCTGCTATAAATAAGGATATCATCGAAGAAGACCAATACGAATCTCCTCAGCAGTGAATGAAAAACCCTGTTCATCGTGGACTAAAAAGTAGCTGGCGCATTAGTGAGCCCAAATGGCATCACTACAAACTCGAAGTGCCCACAATGACAACAAAAGGCAGTCTTCTCGATGTCCTGCTCATGAACCCTGATTTGATGATACGTTGACCTTAAGTCAATTTTAGTGAAGTAACACGCACCATGGAGCTCATCAATAAGCTCATCTATACGAGGTATCAGATACCTATTTTTGATCATCCTCTTATTCAGGACTCTATAGTCAATGCACATGCGTAAGGTGCCATCCTTCTTCTTTACCAAAACAACTAAAGAAGCGAATGGTGATTTGCTAGGTCGAATGTGACCCATAGCAAGTAACTCCTTTATTGTCTTTTCTATCTCATCCTTCAACCTCTTAGGATGCCTGTAAGGAGTTATCATAATGGGCTTAGCACCCTCCTCGAGCTCTATGATGTGCTCAATGCCCCTGTCTGGAGGTCTCCCTAGTGGAATATCACTTAATACCTTATCATGCTTGACTCTCAACTACTGAATGTCCGGATGATACTCAGTCTTCTATTGTCCCTCATGTATAGGTGCCAATGTGCACTCGGCAGCCCACTCTACCATGTCGTGTCACATGAGCCTCTCCATCCGATGAAAAGAAATTGTTTTGATGTTGTTGTCCCGAATTTCCTTTAGGATGTGTGTCTTCCCATCAACATCAAAATGGATCTCCATGTCCTTAAGACGAAGAGTGACTTCCTCAAGTGAATGAAGCCACTTCATGCCCAAGACCAGATCAATGTCTCCCATGTTCACTACGTAGTAATCAGCCTTGAACTCATAATTTTTCAAGCATAAGGGGAGATCCTTGATCATGCATTCACACCTAAGAGTGTACCCATTGGCCACCTTAACTCTAATGCCTTCAAACTCCTCAGTGATGAGTCTGTGTTTCTCAACAAATCTAGCATCTATGAAATTGTGTGTGGCTCCTGTATCTAGAAGGGTAATGACCCTTTGCCCTGCCAACACTCCACATATCCTGAATGAGCCCTCCTGCTGAATGCTAGATAAGCATGCCTCCTGTATCTGAAGCTCTGACTTTGTCTCTGCCTTAGGCTCTGAAGCCTCTACCTCTGACTCCTCAGAACTCTCCTGCTATTCAAAATTCTCTTATTCTGAATCCTCATAATACGCCCACATCACTCGATTTTCCTTGCCCTTAGGCCTCAAAGGACAATCGTGATTGGCATCATAGGGCCTTTGCAGTAGAAGCAAAGCTTCTTCCTGTGTAGATCGTTAAGGGCCTCTCGATCCAAAGGTGGTGGTGCTGATTTACCCTTTGAATCGTTCTTAGAATTTGATTTTTCTTTGTTAAAATCAGACTTCTCTCTATTTTTGTTAAAACCCTTATTGTCCCCAAAAGAAGAAGAACCTCTGGAGTTGAATCTACTGGAAGGTGCTGCCAACTCCATACTACGTGCCTTCTTCATCACTTCCTGTAATGAAGGAGGATCAAAGGATTTGATCCAACCTCTCAATGGCTCTGTCAAACCTTCCATGAAAAGCACTACCAGTCGTCTCTCTGAAATATTCATAACCATAACTAATAACTTCTGAAAGTCACCAATATACGACTCCAAGCTGCCACTCTATCTCAACTGAGCCAAGTCTCTAAAGTAGGATTCTGGATCCTTCCTATCAAACCGCTCCACCAACCTGTCCACAAACTCCTAATATGATGTGATCCTGTCATGCTGTAGCGTCACCATACCGTGGTGCCACCAGTCGTAAGCTACTCCCTCAAGATGCAGTGTCGCATATATGATAGCATCTCTCTCAGCCATCAGACGCAAAGTGAGGAATGTATCTAGCTTACTAATCCAGGCCTGAGCTGTGACCTTACCACTACCATCGAACATTGCTAGATTGAGCCTATTGGTTGCATGCTTCAGATCATTGTTCTAGTATCTAGGTCTCCAATCCTGTCGACCTCTGTGGTGCTCTCGCCTCTGTGTAACAAATCTATCAAAGGTGATCCTCTCTCTGACATCAGGTGGTACTAACTCCCACTCCTCGTTTGCTGCCATAAGCGTATCTACAAACAACTCCTCATGCTCCTCACCTGCCATAGCCTCATCGGCCTCCTGTCTGACAAACGTAGGCCTAGTGGGCCTGTACGCTATCCGTGAAGCTGTCCTAGGAGCTCTCTGTGATCCTGCATCACTCTTGTCCTCGTCATGATGTGGTGACGGTCTCCTCGGAGTACCCAATATCTTAAGTACTACTGTCAACTGCCGCAATACATCATTAGACTGTCGTTGACCTGCTCGTAAATCTCTAAGAGTGAGTAGAACCTCTGCATCGTCCTGATCCCTAGGGTTTTGAGGGATCTCTGTTATGTGTATATCTGTTATGTCAACCATATCTCCCAGCTGCTTGACCAAACCCTGTTGCCTGTCAATCAAGGCTCTCCTGCATGTATAATACCTGTGTGACCCAACCTATTCTGGCTGCATAAGATTGCTAAACCCTCAAGGTGGCAGGATTTAGCTCTGATACCACTGTAGAAACCCTTGTTTCCCCGTTTTCTGAATCTGACTATTTTTCTGAGTGTTTTGTGTATTTTTGGTTTTTTTGATGTTTTTGCATAAATGATAAAGAATGCGATTTGCAATAATTGAATGATAAATTCAATATAAATGCTACAGTATAAATATTGATGGAAAATACAATATCTACTGAAGGCGAATCATTTATTAATCATCTGGACTTAGTACAATAAAGATCTGGTAGCATGCAACAAGGAAATAACATTATTTAATGGAAAAAACCTGGTAATAGCAGCAAGCTGTAAAGGAGCCAGATCTGGTACGACTGTAATAAAAACTCCTTTCCCCCTCCTTCTGATGATCCAGAACAATGCCAGGAATATAGACACCCAAGCTGGTAATGGCAGACTGCTCCCAAAGTAGGCAATTTGCTTTTGGAAGAAAGTACGCCCTTTCCTTGAAAGGTACGACCTGTACTAAATGGTACAGTTGACAGTAGCAATAAATGAAAAAGTATGACTCTCTTAAGACTCTCCAGATCTCCTTGAAATATGCGCCTCAATGCAAGAACTCCTCTATAATGAATTACTAACTGAAACCCTAAAGTTTGAATCAACTATGAAGCTCTGTAATTTCTTCTGAATGAAGAAATCCCTCTGCCTGGCAATAAATCGGATGATATTTCACACCCTCTGAATCACTTTCACTGGAGATGGCTCGTTCCCCAATGCTCTGAGACTGAAACCCTTGGCTTCCGTGCTCTGGTCAACACTTGATCAATTTTCAATTCACAATAACATAATGGCTCGATTTTCAATGCAAATACCTTATACTCACTGAAAAGTGCGATTTCCTTAAAAATAGGGATCATTAAAAAGTTTGAACTTTTCATTTAAATATTTCAATAGTCTCCGGACAAATTTTTAATTATAAAATATAATTAAAAACGTCCCCTTCCATGATGGGCGACCCCCTTCCAATATTTCACTTAAGTTATAATATAAAAAATATTATAACTTTATATTATAAGCTCCAATAATTAATATTTAATTAAATCAATTAAATATTAATATCTCTCTCAATATTCACCCGATGCACGAGCCGTCTGAAGCTGACGAATAAGGAAGTGATTCTGCACGTAATTCATCCATACTGCTAAAAATCGCAGGGGTCCCTCGCTGAGTCCCAAATACTACTAAAAATAGCAACTCAGGCTAGAAGTGTCCGAATGAGCCCGAACGAAAGCCAACTGATCAAACTCTGACAACTGAAGCTGAGCCAAGCTCCATCAAGACCCTCTATCCAACCTATCAGCCTACGAGGGTCGCATAATAGGATAATCATGTGCTCTGAGAGATGTCAACTAGAAGGGGACATGATAGTCCGCCCCTCCTGAAATTGCTTGTCCTCAAGCAATCGTAACTCCAGCTTTCCAAACAAATTCCACTCTAGAATTAGAATGCAACTACATTATGACTGTATTGAGAACAACACACTTATACCAAAGGTCTACATGAAATGACATGGCCCTGCTTCCAGATGTAAAAAACCAAGTAAATCTGACCCCTTTGGCCATTGAGTATACCACAAACACTATGGAAACAATACTGCTAAGGTAGAAGTAGAATAGACAAATAAAACAAAATATCAATATTTTCTTTCTCTAATCTTAAAAATTGAAATAATGGCTCAACATCTAATTCAAATCCAAGACAGAAATAAGGCAACCAATTGAGTTTTCAATGAAGGAAAGGCAATCAAATCAGCCACGATGATCTGGTGAGAAAGGTAGCATATAGTGAAAGAGTGGCCACAATTTTTGTTTACAAAAACCATGGTAAATTTGCTCGAAAGTTTCGACAGCCAATGTAGACAACCTCAACATCTTCTGCAAGCCCATCTTTAAGCTGCAAAAGTAATGAATCCTCATCCAAGTTGAAATCTCACCCTTTGTTATCAAGCCTCCTCTGAATCCTCATCTCATTTGGCATTTTATAGATGTTATGTGTTTTACAAGATTACAATTTTATTATTTTCCTATGCAGCTTATCACACAGCAGGGTTATAGAAAATTAGTAAGGATGACTCCTATTTACATGAATATAAAGGGTTTAGCACCAAAAAATTTGTGCCTACCTACTCGCCCTAAGTTCAAAGACTCACTTGAATCTAGGTCCAACAAGTTTGAATATGATCTAGACACCATTTGGTTGCCAGAGTAAATAAACGAAATGCTTCGAAAAACTAGGCCAATGTGAGACAACTAAGTTTCTTCCTTAAATTGCTGGATTCTACAACATGTTGATGATTTGGACTAAAAATGTGAATGTATTAAGGTAATGGAAAATTAGAAATACCAAAGTCAAATCACATGGCACTATAAAGCCAATCACATCACAATGACTTCTCACATTTCATATTTGCACAATGAATTCAATAAACCTCATACTCTTTCATATGCCAAACTATATAGTAATCTCCAACTTTAAGTCTTAGAACCCTATTCTTGATGCTCTACATTCTATGGGCCTCAAGATCCAATGCTAAGGCACCTTGACGTCTTCAAGTATATGATAAATGAGGCTTGAAATAGGTCAGTTTTCAGGCATTTAACCATTAAAAAATCCAAACTTAAGCCTTCTAAACATATAAATTTCCATGTCCCTAAATATCAAAACCTTTTACACCTTAGAAAAATTAAATACATCTATTTAAAATAGAGAAACCTTATTGCTAGTGCAAAGATTTATACACCTTGAATATGTACATACTTTGAGATTTTTCCATTTGAGAACCTCTGAACTTGAATAAAGTCAACCTATAAAATTGTAAGTGTACATATCATTAACATAGACTCTCAAAATTCGGCTTCCAAATCATTTGAATTTTGCACTGAGAACTTCTAAATGGACCATGAAATGAGGTGACTTTTACAGTGTTCTAGTGCAAATTTGGTTGTGTATCCTCTTACATTTACAAAGAGTCTTTCTATGGATTTTCCATTTTAAACTAAAAACCCTTGTTTAATCAATTTATTGAAATACTACAACTGCAAATATTTGTGTAATTGTGCCCAACATAATTACACAAAGGAACATTCAATCATTACAATATAAAAAATACTAGCTTAATACAATGGTGACTCCCCAGATTCTGTATTTTTCCTTTAAAAGTGGGAATAGGAATTTTTTCCAAAATATATTGGGAAGTTAAACATCCCCAAACACGTTTAGCATATTACAAACTCAGGACCCTCAAACCTTGTTTCTAAACATTCCAACATCAAAATACACACAAGAAGGTTCTAAACTGCTTGAATACCTATTGCAAGTCCCTCCTAAGACTATGTGCCGAGAAGCCAAATTCCAAACCACAAAGGGTCGTAGTTGAGTGGTAGAGCACCTCATTCCAATAGTGTGGGAGTATCATTGGACTAGCTAGCATGTCCAGCTTGAATGCCATATACATTTGAAGGTTCCAAGTAATGATATTTTAAAAGTTGAATTTTTAACTATTTTGTTGGAGGCCCTTATAGCATTGCATATGCTCTCCATCTGGGAACTTCCCGCATATTTCTTTGCCATCACATGTAACACCACATCGATATCTAGAAAGCTTTTGACTAGTTTTCTTAACACTTCAAGCAAAGTAGCTTTTTTCTTTCTGCATAGAAATTGTATCTGGTTGCCCATGATCAAACATTATAGTATCAAGAAACTTGTACCCTAAATGCCATATATTCAATTCCGTTGACTTCAAATAACAAAAATCTTCAGATGACAGAGGGGTGGAAGTTGTTATCGGTTCGCATGTGTCCTAGAAGCTCTGCCTATGCTCTTTCCAATGGCCGTAAAAAAATTGCAATCTTTTAGTGATGCTTTTTATGTTTATTTTGTAGTTGCTACCATAAGATATTGAGGGTTCTGAGCCCCCATTCTGCCATTTCTACATAGCTTCAAACCTTGATGCACAATATTATATGAATCTAGGGTTTGCAAATTTTAAAGAAAGTATTTATAAAACCATATAAACCTAGGGCTTGCAGAGTTTAATATGGATAAAAAAGAATAAAAACTAAAAATAGGAAAACTATAAACCTCAAGGTATCTGATCAACCACCTCAACTAGGGCATAGTGTATTGTTGTTATGTTCTTCATTCATATCCTTCTCAGTTGCTTAATGCATCCTCACATCACAAAAGGCCAATAATATACAACACAACTGCAAAATATATGATGTGAAGTAATGTGTTGTCTTTCAACTACACAAATTTTTTGCTTGTAAAGAAACACAGGCTAAACATCAACATAAATCTCAAATCAAATCGAAAAAAATGACACACATTCACTCCATGTAGCACACTTAGAACCACAAAAAAATGAAGGGGTGGGATGATTTCTATCATCTTGCATCCCTTATAGAGAAACTGGAGGCATTGATCTTGAAAGTAGCTCGATTCACTTCAGAGAGGGAAAGCCTTGGCGTAAATAACAATTCTCCTTGGCATAAAATCAGTGTTGAAAACCACCAACTACCTCCCAGTTTAATAGTGATCCAATAGTTTTTTGGTGACGTGAGATACGTTTCAAGCTGAAACCTATCACTATATATAGCCTATCGACTAATAAAAATAATGACCACAACTTGTTAGTGATTTTTTAGCATAAAAATGTAGCCAATTGGTGATAATTCAAATTGGTCCATGTGATTTTGGTGAATAGAATGAATTGTTGGGGTACCAAATCGCTAGAAATTTATAATAAGTCGCTTTAGTAGTGTTAATCACTACCTTGATCTTTATGAAGCATTCATATTAGAATAGTTTTTCCATAATAAACTACATGTGATTGATAGGGAATCAACTACAATTTAGAAGGTGTGTTTCAATTAATTGATATACTTGCTAATATCTTCATAAATCCACGTTGTATGAAGGCCACTTTTGTCATTACTATTATAACACTACCCTAGTTTCAGGGTCATAATTGCCTTAAAATCACCACTCATGCTTTAGATCATGGTCTTAAATGCCCAACATTTACTTTCGCCATTTTACAATTAGGTGAGATTCACCACATATTTTATCACCATTTTACAATCTGATGGATTTCACCAAATTTGAGTTCACATAAATACAATTAGAAATTTCAATTTTTTTTTAAACAAGAAGTAGTGTGAAAACTACCTCTAACCTCCCTATATGCTTGCAAAAAGCATCAAAGTCTAACCAATTCATTCAAAGCATTCACATATTACTTTGCATCAAAATAACACTTAACCAAGTGATTTATAATATATCACTTAGTTAAATACTTTACATTTGAAAGTGGATACAAAATGAAAATACATATGTTCAACCAAGAAAGATTAAATGCAAAATAAAACTAAGTCTAAGGGACTCCTAATCATCAAGGGCACATGAAAGGATTACAAGGCATGAAAAATTACTAAGGCACAAAGGCCACAGGCATAAAAGTTTTATTTGCAAAAATAAAATGAAAAAGGGAAAATGCCTTATTCACCTATCGGCAAAAGTGAGGGTTGAAACCCTAAAACAAAATCAATGCCACACATTGCAAAGGAATTTCATTTTCACTTGTCGAGCCTTCTGGAAGTTTCACTCCGTCACCATAGGGTTTCAATGAGCTTCTATGGAGGATTTTCATGGGGGGATTCAAGGTAAACAATGGCATCTCTAGCACATTTCCATGCAAAATCAAGATAAAAAAGCTTGGGTAAGCTTACTGTGAACACATTCCGCTATTCTCCTTTCATTTTTCTATAGAAATCTTACTCAAACTCATGCCCATTTATAGAAAAATGAATACATTTTATGTCCTATACTTTTTCTATTACTTCCTCTTTCAATTTTTGTAGAAAAGATGTTGTCTCGAGCTCAAAAATGATAGAAAAAAGATGAAAACTTGTTTCTGTTTATTTTTTGATACATTTCATGCATTTTATGCATATATTTGCTACGTGTTTTGTAGAAAATACAAAAAATATCACCATTGATGTGAGTCTCTATAGCTTGCAATTTCCTCTGGGTTTTCATGTAAACTCCTATAGAAATCATTACATTTCCCATGTAAATTTTAGATCTCTTCAAATGCGAAGCCTATGAAGAACTATGGCAGGTTGTGGTTGTACATTCTTGGACATTTGCTTAATTTATGTGTTCTTGGCTTGGCCCTTTCATTTCATGGCCACTGGGGTTTTGCATTTCTACAGGTTGTAAGGAAAGCAGCGGTGCGGAAATTCCTTCCTAATGCAAAATCCTTAGGAAAGAAGTACAAAAAACCTCATTTAACAATTTACATACATTTGAGATGCACATTCGCAAAACAAAAGGAAAGACAAAATAAATCACACACAGAGAGATAACACTAGATATACATGGGAAAACCCTTATGGGAGAAAAACCCACCACACCAAGTAAAGTCACTTTGTATTACAGTAAATCAATTACATATAGGGTTACATAATTCACTCTCAGATGTTAACTCACAACAACATCCCCTTGGTCGACCTCCAATTGCAAACTATAGTTCGTTACACACACTCATTGTTACAATGCTCATACGAAATATAATGAATTCTAACTACCAACCAACAACCATTATGGTTTGATTTAATTTTTTCTCCTTCACTGACAAGCTTCCTCCATCTTGGGCCGCACATATCACCAGCAGCACACATTGAGTCGCCCAACATTAAATTTCAATTATAGAGAATATTACTATATTCGCACTTTGTCAACCCCTGAGTCAATTCATGCAATAAATGAAAACATATCGCTAACAAAAACTATAGCTTTCGGTCAATGATTGTTGATTTACAATAGTGATGTAAAATCAACAAATGAAATCATGCCACATGTCGACACATCCTTCATCCATCGCTTTTGACTATCACACCAAACTATCAGCCATTCCTTGTGGTCCCCACCATCCACACAACATACATGTCACTGACATATAGATGATGTCACCATCTACATAGACCGGTCCCACCATTCAATAGGCATGTCACCCAGTTAGGAGAAACCCAAACTTTACAACCTCCACCATAGGTTATGAAACTCCAAGACGCCACGACAACAAAGAAGATCGCCATGTCAGGAAAAAAATTAACTTCTCAACCTCTAGATAGAGGTTAGGATTTTCCTGAACCCTGCAACAAGCCGATAGGATTGTCGCTCAGTCAGGGAAAACCCAAACTTCGCAACCTCCACTAATGGTTAGAAATTTCCCAAATGCCATGACAATGAAGGAGATCAGCCAGTCGAGAATTTAAGAAACTTATGAAATTTGTGACAAGGTTCTAAGGTTAGAGAAATCAACGATCCCACAACCAACACAATGTCGTTGAGTTACAAACTTTCAGAACATTGTGACTTAAGTTTCAAGGTTCAATTTTTGGGCGATAGGCTGACAATGAAGACCAAACGAAGGGGAAAAATGCCAAATTTTTAATAGAGGTTCAAGCCAGCAAGTTGTGGCACATTTTTCCAACATAGGTCAGGCTCAACATTTAACTTTTTTGAAAAAAGAAAACATAATCCCCTACTTTGAGCCTTGTCTCCAAGAAAAACAAAGATTTAATTGTTTACTCCTGAAAAAATGAAGACAAACCCACATTCTATTATGGGTTTCCTCTCTTTTGTAATTCTTGTTGCTTGAGAATTCTAGGTCTCCATAAATGAGGCTTCATTTTATTTCTAAAACACTAGCTTGAGGGTCTTCATACTTGTATTTTTCTTCATGTTTGTGTAAAAGAAACCCATTTGTTGGATTTCAAAAACCATTTATGGCTAAGGCCACTCTTGCATTGATGGGTCTTCACTTCAAAACCTTAAACCAAGGGTTTCGTCTCTCATTTTTACCTCTATTAATGAGGGATTCTCCGCAAAAGGCCGAGCTCTCCATTCTCTGTAATTTCACATTCTAGGTTTCCATCTGTGTTCCAATTCATGGCAATTCCGAGTCTATGGTAGAAGGTCTTCTCAAGCTTTCTGGGTATTTTTTGTGTTCACCCCAATTTGAGGGTTTATTCATGTCAATTTGGAATGAAAGGAATTTTGTGTCTCAATGTATATAACATGACCTTTTGTGTGAAGGCCACTACCCTTACTATCACAACTGACTGAAAACTTGTCACTATATCCTTGCTTTACTTTTTTAAACTTCATCTTATTGAGCATATTGATTGTGAATGGAAGAATGTTATGGGGTGTCATTATTATCATTAGATCCTTGTCACACATCTTCAAACCTGTTGCTAAAATCTTTCAAACCTCATTATGCTAAGATTTATTGATAATATGTGTGATCATGAATAATACTTTTTGTGAATTTCCTTCTTATTTCGTTAAAGGATTGCTTCTCTACAAGGCCATAATGACTACTCTTTTGATGGTATGATGATGCACTAACTCTCTTTTTCCTCTTACATAGGTCAATGTCCTTATGTTTTTCATCATCTCTATTTCTTTGCATCATTTTTAATGACTTTCCACTTGAAGTGTTTGGACTAAGATTGCTTAGCCATGCTTTTTGATTGTTGACAGTCTTTTATGCTTCTTTGCAGATTCTCTTTGTAGATTACCATCTTGATAATTCCACAACTACCCTTGCAATATGTTGCATTGTGATTACTAATTCTATGGCCTTGTCCATTGTTTGTGTGTTGATTATGTTTTGTGACTGTCATTAACTTCATTGCACACGTCCTGATCATAACACAATGCATAGCATGCTCATCCAATTCCAAGGCCATTCCTTCTTGATGATAATGATTTTTAAACCATAATTCCTTTGATATTTTGTGGATTACATGGCAATCATACTTCTAGACTCAGAGTCAAATTGTGACTAGAAAACTAACTTCCCAGGTCTTTCCTTTGACTTTGTACAACACAAGCTATTTTCATACTTCATGACCACACACTTATTCATTTGTGATATCATTGGTTTCCTTGGTAATGATGCTCCTTTGCTCAATGCAACACCCCTTTTTCATGTTTGTTGATGAGTGCTTCTGTCACTTAGAATTGTCTTACTTGACACTCATTTTCAATACTTGAGGCATTATTAGTTACTTGACATTATCATTTGTATTTATCACCTCACTCTATAGGTGCAAGTAACTTATTTTTCAATACTTGCAAAGTAGCAGAGAGTCTAAGTGCTTTCCTTTTACTATATTTGAAGTATTCTAAAGCTCTTTTCATACCCTTCATTACTTACAGGTTGCTTCCATTTTAATTGGCCATTTGTTATGCTTCTGCCTTATGCATTGTGACCCGACTGTCAATTAATTGCCCTTGATCATCTCACATGACTTACTTCTGATATATCTTGATAGAGACCTCAAGAAATAAGGATAGGTCTCTTTAGCATAAGCATATTCACCTCTTCAGTAATGATATTCACATGCTCATCAGCTTTTTAGTATATTCCTTTGCAAGTACCTTAGTAACAGGACTAGAGAGGTGGATATACTTATGATAAGATGAATATTTTTATATCTTGATTCCTATCAGAATATGCAGAAATGACTTAAGATAAGGCACTAAGATGAATAACACTTCTATCTCTCTAAACATGTGAGGGAAACATGTTGGGCTCAACCCTTGTGGGATCCCATTTCAGTCCACATTATGTAATAAGATGAATCACAATAGGAGCAAATATTTCACCTATACCTACACAAGAAGCAAACATGTTAGATAAAAACTGAGCATATGATGGATGTGTTTGATTATGCTCCTTGTTTTCCTAGACATTAGTAGTACACTAGTTGTTTTAATGCAAATGGAGGTTAAGCTATATGTTTTTAGATGTTTTCAAATATATAGATTAGTGACATTTCATTTCTCTAACCAAACCTCATCTCACTCATGCAGGAAACCTAGGAGAAGCAAGGAGCAACAATTGGAGGCTGGAAAAAAGTGAAGGACTGAAGCTGATGCAGGACAGACTCAACCAAGACTTGTCATTCAGGAAATGATGGGCCACCCTTCTCTATATGTGCATTTATTTTTTGCAAATGTATAGTTTTTCCTTTATTTGCATTGAAACAATCAGTCTCATGGCTTGTGTGAGACATTATCCATTTGCATTATCAATAAAGATTACTTTTCTTGAAAATATTTTGCACTTTCTCCTATGTTATATATATTTGCATAAATGCAATATAGTAATGTAATCTCTTGATTTTGTTTATACACATGAATGTAATATAGCAGAAATAAAATGTACTTTACTCTTCATTTGAAAATCACAAAAGCTTTACTTGATTGAGCTATTAGCAAAAATAGGTAACATTTTTTGGTGACATCTGCTATATGTTTGCCTACTAAACATCAAACCAATTGCCTAGGCTTATCCATTGGGAACTGAGTCACCTAAAAGTTAACACAACTTGAAAACAACTCCTCAAAACAAAACTATAACTTAGTAGATTAGTGCAAAAGACCTTGGAAACTTATTGAAATACCAAAACTTCAGGATGAAAACTACTAACTGTGTTGAACAACACTTAGGGAAATTGAAAACTTGCATCTAAACTATGGTGCAGTAGCACTTATTGAAAACAAAACTCCTAATCTAACAAATACTATGCAGGTCAAACCTCAAAACAACGTTTGAGGTGTATCCCATTGACTGAGATAGGCATAATTTCTCCATCCATCTTTGATAACTAGAATGTATTGTGCTCCTTGCATTTTGTAATAACAAAAGGGCCACTCCAAAAGTTGTCAAACTTAGTGTGCATTCTTGGCCTTCTTTTCAATTCATCCCATTTGAGTACATCACCCTCTCTAAATATTATGGGTATTAATTTCTTATAAAAGACTCTTTTTGTTTGGAGTTTCTAATACTCCAAGGACTTCATTGCTTTATTTCTTGTCTCTTCTAGTTCCATAAGTTGAGCATACTTAACTACCATTGGGTCCTGCTCCTCAAACATTTCTAGTTGATGCATAATATCAAGAGCTGGCAGCTCTACAAATAAAGGAAGTCTTGCCTCCTTACCATAAACTAGTACATATGGAGAGTTCCCAATGGACCTTTTGGGAGTTATTCTATCTACTTATAGGGCAGATCTCAACTTGGTGTGCCAAGTTCTCTGATTATCCTCCATGATTCTCTTAATAATCCTTATGAGATTCTTGTTTGTTGATTATGCCAAACCATTACCTTGAGGGTAATAGTTTGATGAAGTGTTCAAATGAATTCCATTCCTAACAGCCCAATCACTCACTCTAAGTCCAAAAAATGCTAAAGCATTATCTGAAATGATTGATTCAAGTACTCCAAACTTGGTTACTAAATCATCATAGAAGTTTAAAACAACACTTTCATTGGCTTCTTTCAAAGCCACTAATTCAGTCCACCTTGTAAAATAATTAGTTGCAGTGAGTACCCACCTATAACCTACACTAGAAGGTGGATTTATAGGTCCTATAAAATCAATTCCCCACTTCATGAAGGGCTATTCCACTTGAATTGGATGCAAAGGTAAATCTGGAAGCCTCTCTTTTCCTACAAAAACTACACATTTTACACATTTTCTTGCCCATGCATGGGAATCCTTAAAAAAGCTTGGCCAATAGTAGCCAACTCTTATTATCTTCCATGTAGTAGTTCTTGGGGAAAAATGACCCCCAACAATTCCATCATGAAACTCATGAAGTATTTTATCTACCTGATCCTGATCAATGCATCTTAACAGTACACCATTAAGGTCCTTTATGAAAAGAACATTATTAACCAACACATAAGGAATAGACTGCAATCTAAAATATCTCCTTTTAGCCTTGTCTAAACCTGGTGGACACTCACTAGTTTGTAAGAAATGAATATCACATACCCTACTTGTACCTAATGCAAGTGTAACATTCTAAAGCTCATCATTAGTGACCAAAACAGTCTTTGCCTCTTTCTTTTCCTCATTTTCAGATCCTGTAAATAGCTTCTCACACAACCCTTTCCCCCTTATAAGCATATTCACCTTAATTTCTATATCATACTCCATAACCTTCATGATCTAGCCAACCCTCTTTTCATTTAGGTCCTTGCTTATCAAAAGCTCCTTCACACTAGGGTGAGCAACCATTAGATGTATCTTATTGTTAGAAATCAAAGGTTTAAACTTTTTGAGACTTCTGATAATAGCTAGAACATGTTTCTCCACAAAGGTATACCTCTATTCATAATCGTCCAAACCTTGACTGAAAAATGCAATGGGCTGTTCTAAACCATCATTATTCTACTGTACCAGCATTGTAGAAATGAAATCTATGCTACCAAAAGCATACAAAATAAAGCCTTTTGAAAATTTTGGATTTACCAGAGTAGGAGTTATTGTCAAAGCCTCCTTAATAGCTTCAAAAATTTGCTTGGCCTCTCTAGTCTAGCTGAAACTTGCATTTTTCTTTAACATAGTAGTTAATGGTCTCAAAAAGTTTGCAACATCTGGAATAAACCTTCTCAGAAAATTAATTCTTCCCAAGAAAATTTGTAGCCCCTCTTATGATTGGGTAAAGGCAGCTCTAAAATGGCTTTCACTCTTTTAGGATCAATGGCAATCCCCTATTTTGACACTATGTCCTAAAAGCTTGCCTTCATGAACAAAAAAAATACACTTTTTGGGATTGAGGTATATACCAAACTCCCCAAACCTTTCAAACACTTGTCTTAGATGAGAAAAATGCTCCTTTTCATTTTTTGAGAAAATTGTTATGTCGTCCAAATATATAAGCACTAATTTATGAATTATCCCCTAAAATTCCATGTCCACGACCCTTAGAAAAGTGGTACCAACATTAGATAAACCAAATGGAATTCTTTTGTAGGCCATAGTGCCCCATTTTGTGGTAAAAGAAGTCTTGTATTGGTCCTCTTCTTTGAAAAATACCTAGTTATAACCAGAATAACCATCAAGTAAGGAAAACCTTTCTGAACCAACAACTATCTGAAGGATTTGCTCCATAAAGGGCATCAGGTAATGAGATTTCAATGAGGATCTATTAAGGTCTCTAAAGTCTACACAAAGCCTAATTTCTTCATTTTTATTCCTAACCAGTACAACATTAGATACGCATGAGGTATGCTCGATCAGGAAAATAATATCTCCCTCAATTAGTTTGGTCAGTTCTTTTATCATAAGAGGCTCAAATTTGGGGTTTAAAGGCCTCTGTTTATACCTAAAAGTCTTTGTATTTGGCTCTAATTCTATGGTATGATGGGAAATTTGGGGATCAAATCCCTTTAAATTTGAGAATTCCCATGCAAAAACATTTTGAAATTCTTGACAAAGAGCAACAAAAGCTTGCCTATCTGCTTGTGAATATTTTTTTCCAATTTTAAGGAGCTTACCTTTGAAAATATCAAGCTCTTCATAATGCTCCTCCTTGACCTACATGTTGGTTTTGCTCGTTTTAAGCTGATCATTAGTGTAAAAGATATATTCTAAAGTGAGTAGACCCCTAGGTAGCTTGTTGATTCTCAACTGAATGATCTGATCTTCGTATTGTTGCTTAAGTTTCTCTTGATTTACCATTGAAAACTCATCTTCTTCAAGTAGAAAGCTCAACACCTGCTAATCACTCTCAAATAATTTCCAATGAATGTTATTATTAGGAATAGAAGGCTTTACAACAACCTTAACATATTGCTGCACTTTTCCCTTTTTAATATCATTAAGAATATCAAACTGAGCACCTATTGCAACTAATCTATCTATGTGCTTATTCCAATTCCTAGGAATCGAAACCAAATTAAGAGCATTGAATTCCTCTATCATATCCCATACCCTATGCTTGTAAGACTTCAAAGCATAATTTTTAGTCACATTCAAGCCTCTTACCTGATTGACAATCGATTCATTGTCCCCAAATACCTATAGGCAGCTTATCCCCCTTTTCCTTTCCCATTCCAAGCCCTTGATTATACCTTCATATTCGATAGTACTGTTAGAACAAGAAAAGGAAAATCTAAAAGTAGAATAATACTTGTCACCTTGTGGGGACACAAGCATTGCACCCCCACCGGCTCCATTTCTACTTCTAGAGCCATCCAAATACATCTTCAACTCCTCATCTTGTTGTCCTAATTGTTGTTTTGCCTTCTTCTCAAGGTTTGGCATCACTATTTTAGGTTCATGTAAAACATATACCCCCAAACCAACTTCTTGAATATAATCATTTGGATTATCCTCAATTTTTTCTGCTTCCCATTCATTTAAAAGAGTGTCTGGTACACTTTCAACCTACAATTCTTGAGCAAAAACAAGCTCTCTATCCTCAAGAACAACACAGTTTGCATTAACAACACTTGGTATATAGGGTTCAATGTGATCCTTGGCAAGTGACTAAGATTTTATTGTCACTTTTGTCCCATATCTAGTCCTAAACAACATGTGGGACTAATCTGAGGACAAATAATCCCCTATCTTTGCAGTGAAATCTCTTGACAAGCATAATGCAAAATAGGCTGGCAAGTCAATGACAAATATGTCTTAGGGAATGGAAAATTTTGGACAAGCATGAAGTGTAAGGATTAAGTCCTTAATGACACCTATTTTATTAACACATGACCCATCTAACTCGACCACCCCTTTCTCAAGGGGCTGATATTTCAATTCCAACTTGTTAGCAATCTGTCTGAGCATCACAGAACTACTTGCACCACTATCTACCATACAATTATGGACCAGCTTATCCCCTACTATCAAAGTCACATAAAATGGAGGGGGTTTGACATCTTTATCTAATTTCTTATTGTTGTCCTAAGGTGTATTTGTGAAAAATAGATTTAACCTGGCCTATTGGTGTATCATTTGAAACATTTAAAGCATATTGTAACAAATATTTTTGACCTAGGATGGATAAAGAATCCCACATAGATATTGATACATTCATTTTCTTCATACTTTCAACAATATTGTAAGGTGCAACAGTATTTACCTTATACTGAGTTCTCACAACAATAGGATCAACTTGCAAATGAGTTGATTGAGGGTGACTCCCAGTCTATTCTTTGGCAACAACTTGTGAATTTCTCTGTAATATGTGTGACACTTGAGATGTAGCTGGACCAACAACCTCTTTACCTTTGTTTGTTGACTGTTCAATCTCAAAATCCCTCTTTTTGGCTCTTGTATTTGCTACAACTGGATATTCATCCATATTCACACCACAAAATTCCTCTCCTTGCCAATTCAGGAGAGTTGTATCATCTAGAGGATGATTTTGTTGTTGTGGTGGCTCCTCATTGGGTATGCTCTAAAAATTTGAGACATTTTGCACCATTAAAGCTTGATTAATAACCCCATTCAAACATGTGGCTTGATTGTGGGGTTGATTGCATGGAAAACACCACTCATAGTCTACTGTAAGGTTGTTTTGTACATGAACATGATCCCTGACTACATTAATTGGAGTTGGATTGTATGGTTGAAAAGGCCTTGGATTCACATTTTGTCTTGTTCCTTGCTAATTTCCTTGAAATTACTGACTATTAGCTTGATAATTCTTATTCTTCCCTTGGTTTTGTGGTTGATAAGACTATTTATTCTGAAACTACTTCTTCTTAATGCTAACTGACTCATTACGAAATGTCTGAAGCAAATTTTCAATTTTTTGTTGGTTGTTTTTAATCTCTTACAACTCCTGAGATGGACTTGGGACAATTTTTTCTTGGCTAACAACAACTAGTAATGCTAGAATAATAAGTAAAGGAGAAAAGGGTGGTATTTGCAAAGGTATTGAAGTTTGAATTTATGGAAAATTGGCATAGGGGGTCTAGGAGCTATCTTTCTAGCTTGAATTAGACTATTTTCTGCTCTAATTTCTATTTCATAAGCATCTGGTAAAGAGACACCTCCCATAGATTGTATCATGACAGAAATGTCACTATTAAGAGCCCTCAAATAATACATAAAAGAATATTCTAGGGAAGGTCTCACCGTTTCAGGAATTCTATACCATATTTTTTGAAAATGGTAGTTAAAGTCTGTCATCTGCTCCTAGGGAGCTCTCTTGATTGTTGTCATTTGTTCAACAAGTGACAGGTGATTAGACTTATCTTGAAACTATTTATGCAACTTATCTCCCAATTCATCCCATGTTGCAATGGAACTAACCGCCAAGCCTCTAAACCATTGTAGAGCCTTTCCTTTGAATGAAGTAGCAAGCAACCTTATTGCAACATTTTCTTAAGTAATGTAGTGGACTCCACATAATGAAGCCACATCTCTAATGTGCTCAATAGGAGTAGTTTGATCCTCCCCTATGAAAAAAGGTATACTTTTCAAGGTAGGCATGGGTAGATCATCATGTTGTGCAAGATTTAAAGGATTTCCCCCATTAAATGGCACAAAAGGTTGATTCCTAGCCATTTGGGCAGCTTGAAGTGGATTGACCTGAGCTGGAACATGTACAACAAATAAGGATGCAACATGACTTGATACTACTGCTGGTTTAAAACTTGGAGGCGTAGATTGAACTCTTTTGGATGAAACAAGAGTTCGTTTTACAATTCTTCCACTTCTCCTAGGTGGTAACAATTGTAAATACTCAAAAAGGGGCAACACTACTTCTTGTTTGCATCCTTTTCATATGTTGTATTGCATTGGATTTTTCTAACTAGTAGACTCAAAGTCGCCAGACATGCAAATTTAACCTCTAGAAAAAGGTATGAAATTTCACTGGTTGCACATCAAAACTAGCAAAAATTAAAATTCAAGACTGTCTTGAATCGATAGTCCCATCGGGCATGCCAAAATTGTTATCTCCTAAATTTTCACCCTGTTGAATTAGAAATTCAACAATCTAGGGAAAACATTGGAAGACCTCTCAAAGTGTGGCTTTGAAAAATAGAGGTCAACCTTTGGAGAAGGCCGACTTCCTCTTGGTTCTCACCTAAATCTAACTTGCTCTATTGCTCAGTTCAAGGAAAAGGGATAAATAGAACATAAACTGAAAAACTAAAAATGAAATTGAAAAGGTGATACACCAACTAACTAGGACCTATATAACAACTTAGACACACAATTCAACCAATAACACAACATAACTTTGCTGAACTCAAATCAATATACTCTTTACATTAGTGTTTCATGAGAAGGTTATAATGCATAAATATAGAAGGAAGAAATCTTCACAACTTTGATCTACTTGCACTTCAACACAAATCATAACCTTTATTTATAATCTTTATTTCAATCTACACCTCAAAATTACAATGAGTCTTTGAGGCAATTTTGGGATCAAGTTTATTGTTTCATGTTTTGTTTTTATAACCTTTATTTCAGCCTACACCTCAAAAGTACAATGAGTCTTTGAGGTAATTTTGAAATCAAGTTTATCATTTGATGTTTTACTTTCATAAACTTTATTTCAGGGTACATCTAAAAGAGAAATGAGCCTTCAAATGTGTTTTGGATGCCAATTTGTCTAAGTTTTGTGTTAACCAAAATCATTCCCCATTTACTTTTAAATCCTCTTGCTTTGAATTTACTTGAGGAGATAGAAGCATTATAAGTTTAAGCCTAGTTGTAGTTGAAGTTAGGAAACCAGAGAAAACCTTAGCTGCAATGTAAAGAGTTTTATAACCTTGTGCTCTTAGATGAGATAAAAAAGATGGGAATTTAGTTTAATTTTTCTTTTTATGCATAATCAACAAAAGAGGGAGCTTCCCTTCCTAATCTGAAGAGTAGGCTAACTATGCATAGTTTTTCATTTCCAATACGCATTCCAGAGGTGCGAATTGAAATGCCAACAATCTTTAATATAAAGTAGGCTTCTATGAATTAACCAAAAAGAGTAAATAAACACACAATTTATTGAATTTATAAGTGCAGTTTGTAAGGAATAACCCATGAGAAAAAAGGCCCTCATTTATTTATAACATTTAGATAGACACTTCATGAATATAATTGTTAAACTCACACTTCATGAAAGTAACTTTCAAATATTGTACCAAGGAGAGTTTATTAAATTCTATGACCATCTATACAAACATGCATACATACATATATATTTCTATATACATATGTATCCATACATACATACATACATACATACACACATACATACATACATGCATGCATATATATATAATGAAAACTTAAGTTGAAATGTACACTTTTATGAATTTAAAGGAGGGTTCTATGAATTAATTGAGATATATATAATGGAGGCTTCTATGAATTAACTGATAAATATATACCCAATTTCATGGATGGACTAATATATATATTTCTATGAATATCTAAAAGTCATGATAAAATAAACAACTTCAGGAGTACCATTGTTTGCATTTAGTTTCATAACTATAAAGAAAAAATGTACATAAATAGATATAAATACATATGGAGGCTTCTATGAATTAACCAATAAATATATACCCAGTTTCATGGATGGACTATTATATATCTTTCTATGAATATTGAAAAGTACATGATAAAATAAACAGATTCAGGAGTACAAATATTATTTGCATTTTGAAAGGAAAAATCCAAACTTTAGAGATATAGATTTTCATGACTGTAAAGACAAAATATACAAAAATAGATATAAATACATATGGAGGCTTCTATGAATGATCTGATAAATATATACCTAGTTTCATGGATGGGCTGATATATATCTTTCTATGAATGTTTAAAAGTACATGATAAAATAAACATAATTAGGAGTACCATTGTTTACATTTTGAAAAGAAAAATCTAGACTTTAGAGATACAAAGTTTCATGATTATAAAGACAAAATGTATATATATCTAAAAGTACAATGAAAATGTAAGTTAAGTAAAAAATAAAGAATATAAAGTTCATCCTACATATGTATGGTGCTTTGTTGTATGTGCAAAAGACAATAGAAAATTACTAACACATTTTACAACTATGCATGCTATTGTGTTGTATTGGACATCAAAAGGATAGTAATTGAAGCACACATAAGACAAATATAGACGTGGGTTTTCAGATATATGCCCCAAAAAATGTGTTTTTTCTAGAAAAATCCCATAAAACTTGAGGTTTTCATGATAACAATTCCTTAATCACATGAAACATACATGGGTTTTGTAATGTCCCCTTCTCAAGTGTGATGATTTTAGTTGACCATTGGCCTATTCCGGAGACCCGTAGGCTACTCAGAGGGTAAAATTAGGGTTTCCCACTTTGGAGGTTGTTGTTGCTCAAAATTTGGAGATTGGTTTGCAAATTCTTTTTGGGTTTTCAGAGAGCTTCGCAACGGTATGACTTGTAGTGCAATCCAAGCATCTTCTAGAATTTACTATTTTTAGTAAATTCTATTTCTGGTAGTGGTCCTATGGTTTTCAGTGCAGTTGGCTCTCTTCTTCAGCCAGTTCAGTTGGTTTGATCATTTTTGGCCTTGGGATGCATTTTGGAGAGATAAGTTTAGTTGGTTTAAATAATGTTATATTTTAATGTTGACCCCTCATTGGCCTAGTTGCATCACTTCAAGTTGTTTTTAAAAAGGGACTTCATGGGTGGACGCCTCTTAGGAGGTAATTTAATATTTTTAAAGGTTTGTAAATCTTGCTTGAAGGGGGACGCCTACTTTGATGGAGAGATTATTTTAATAAAATTCAAATGTTCTTTGAAGAGAATGGAGCCATACTTAGAGGGAGATTGGATTATTTGAAATTTGAAATTTAGGGCGCCCTTTCTAGAAGTTTTTGGAGATTCCTTGTGGAGCCTTTATATGGAGACCTCTCCTCTTCATTTTCTCATCTTATGACTTCAGTAATGTTATGCTGCCGAAATGGTACTGGGATTGCTTCGAGGAATGTATGCCTCCTAGCCTTGGCTCGACTTCTTGCTTGAAAGATAGCAATTAGTGGAGATGTTAGCTTGTTGTTGAGAGGATTTTTGTAGTGAGGTTTGCATTGTAGCATTTTTTGCCTTTATAGTTTAGTTATTTGCATATTCTATCAATTCTAGAGTTGTTGATTGTTATATCAGATTTGTAGTTTCAATCATAGATTTCAAAATAAAAATATTATCATTCTGGGTGTTGCACTAATCTTCTTCTCATGCTTAGGTGACCCTTTGATCTTATTTGCAGATTTTTTTGTGAAGGATTTGAATTTATAAAAGAAAATCGCCCCTCCTTGCAGGCCACCCCTCTTTAGAGTTACATTGGGATGTGTGCTAAATTATTACTCCAGTTTGTGAGTGGTTTCTTGAATGTAACATGGTTTCCCTCTTCATAGGAAGCCATTGCATATGATTTGAGGTCATTTGGTTGAGAATTGAGTGAGTTATGAGCATTTTAGTAGGGCTCTATGTTGTTGGTTATGCATTTTACGTTGTTGGTCTATCATATCAGATTTAGGAAATTGCATTTTGGTGAAGGTTTGGTGATTAGAAAGTCTTATTAAGCTTTGAGGATATCTTATTCATTATTGCAGCATTGGGGAGCTTCTAATCTTTGTCATGGCAGGCACTTTCTATCAAATTGTAAGCTGAACAGTAGTATTGTCAACATTCTCACTCCTCTTTATTTCATTGTAATCCCCACTGAATAAGTGGAAGAGGCTGGCTTTCTGCCTATCTTACGTTTTGAATTGCATTGTAGTTCTTAAAATCTCCACCATATGGTAGCTCCACTCCCACTCTGGGTTGGAAAGCAAATTCTTGGCATTGAGTTTACTTTCAGCATTTGTAGTCAGTAGGGATCCTCTACCCATATGTTCATCCCCTTGGACACATTCTTGGTTAGAGTTACTCAATTCAACAATGTATAAAGATCCTCTGACCATATGCTCACACCTTGCCCAACTCGGGATCCTGGTGTACATTCTTGGTTAGGGTTAATTCCGCATCGTTTGGGTTTTCAAGCTAACCTTAACAGGTGCATGTTGTTTGTAATTGCATTCAAAAAAATGAAAAAATTGGCTCAGAATATTTCAGGTTTTCAAATGTATACCCCAAGAATCAATGAAATTTTCAAAATAGCTTCATGATAATAATTCCTCAATCAGATGAAAGTAGACGTGGGTTATCATATTTATGCCAAAATAAGAAAGGGTTTTTTCAGAAGAAAACCATAGAAGTTTAAGGTTTATTATAATAATTCCTTAATCAGACAAAATACAGAGGTGGGTTTTTAGATAGATGAGCTAAAAAGAAAGGGTTTTTAAGAAAAATACCTATTAAAAATTATTGCTTTCATGATAATAATTTCTTAACCAATCAAATATAGACGCGGGTTTTCAAATATATGCCCAAAAAATAAAGGGTTATTGATGCAGAGTGGTAGTGAAGGAAAACTCACAATCACAAGTGGCAAAATCATTCCACTCAATTCTTTTCTCAAATACTCTTATGAGGAGTCCTAAACTCCATTATTCCTTCAAGGAAGAAACCCCTCACACCTAGGATTATAAACTCAGACCACCCAAGAGATTTAGAAACACTTGAAACATGTTTACATAGACCAAATCAAGGTTCAACAACCTACCTTGCACCTAGGGAACATCAATTACTCTTCATTCCAATGACTTAGGCCTCTCCTACATTTAAGGCTTTTAACTTCACCTGGTAGGACAGTCAATTTGAAATCCACATGGATGACTATTATGAAACCAAACCACTGAACTTGGGCTCCCAAAATGGACTCCTACAAAGCCTCAAAACCTCTCTTCTTGATTGTCAATGCATAATCCACAATGGCCTATTCTATCATTGCTCCCAGAGGCTTAACCCAAAGACCTACACTTGGGTCTTGACTACCTAGGCTCACCCCTGCACCCCAAATCCATAATTTAGACTCCTACAGGTTATTTAAACCTATCAACATCATCCATAAGTTCCTCTTAAATATATTCTTCAAAATCAGGCAAAAACTCACTTTTTTGCTTGTCAATTAGGCTTGCCACATAGAGATGTCAAGCCACAAATCTTACACCCCTTCCTCCAATGAGCCTTCCATTCTTCAAGACCTTGAGAAAATATTAGTACAGACATATATCTTCCATACCACCAGGATTTAGAAACTCTACAACGTGGGAATGGAAGAAATCCACATTTTTCACCCAAAACCCTGATTTTAAGGGTTTTCAGACCACTCGAGAGTAAAATTAAGATATCTCCCTTAATACTCAATGAAATCTCACCAATCCAATTCCAAAATAAATATTATTCAATTAACTATCCAACCATTATAGGCTTGGAGCATAAAACAACACGTACAAACCGTACCAAGTACAGGATCAACAATTTCTTCAGGAAAAACATAGAAATCAGCAAACTCTTTATTGAAAACTCCTTCCCCACTTCAACAACAGCCTTTCCTCAACCAAGAGGAATATTTGAAGCCTTCCAACCTTATCCAATGTCCTCCAACTAATATTTGAATCAGTTGGCCATTGGAAACACAAAAAGACTCTAATTTGTCACTTAAATGCCTAATTAAGGCAATTTAGACAACTTTCACCAACCTGCCTACAAAGATACCTCCAAAACATGTGAAAGGCATCCAAGCCCACTCAAATAAACAAGGTGACTCCCCTCAGGTGTCTAGTCACATTAAGGCATCCTTATTTCTTAATTTTCCAAGATGCACTAGACTTACAAAAGGAGGATGGAGACCTTGTTGTACAAAGAAGTTGGTCACCAAGACCAAAATTCAACCAACAACCTAGAAGACCTATTACAAAGCATGTGAAATGGTCCTTAGGACCTTATTCCATCACAAAAAAAAACCAAAACATAGCAAAGAATTCTAGGTCCATTAGACCCATGGGTGCTCCTACACCATACTCCCTAGCAAGAAAAAGATCTCAAGTCCTCTTTGAGATCAGGTCTTCTACAATAGTTCCATGTTGTTTAATGTCAATTTCAGACATCCAAGTGGCATCCTCTTCAGGTAGACCTTTCCACTTGACCAGGTATTCCTTGTAGACCTTCCTTGTAGTCCTCTTTGTCTCCTTGGTGTCTAGAATGCATTCAAGGGTCATATGTTTGCTTGGGGTAAGTTCCTTCACCCAATCTTCATCCTCCATTGTTGTTGTACCTGGTTCATCACCTGCATTCACAAAAGCTTTGAAAGGATACAAATCAGAAATGTTAAAGAAAGGAGAGATGGCCACCCTAGGAGGTAGCTCTATTTCATAAGCATTTTGGCCAAACTTGTGGACCACCTTGCAAGGTCCTATCTTCTTCATCACGAGTTTGGTATAATTTCATTTTGGAAGTCTCTCCTTCTTCAAGTGTGCCATCACCATGTCTCCAACCTTGAATTGGGCATTCCTCTTCTTTAAATCTGCCTTTTCTTTGTACTTCTCAACATTCTTTGAAGGGTTTCCTTCACTTGTTGATGAATGTCCTTGTTTGCAACAATAAAATCCTCTCCTTGAGCACTTCTTCTATCAACTCTTTGGAAATCTCTTAGTTCATAGACCCCTCTAGGGTGCATTCCATAGACTACTTCAAAAGGGCTTCTACTAATGATCATATTCATGGAGTCATTGTATGCAAATTTAGCCTGAGGTAAAATTAGATCCCAAGCTTGTCCATGCTCCTTGGTAAGGCATCTTAAGAGATTTCCCAAAGATCTATTCACCACTTCAGTTTTTCCATCTGTTTGTGGATGGTATGCAGAAATAAAGGACAAATTTGTGCCAAGTTTCTTCCACAAGGTCCTCCAAAAGTGACCAATGAATTTAGAATCCTTGTTAGAAACAATGCTTAGAGGCAATCCATGTATCTTAACAACCTCCTTAAAGAACAGACTTTCTATATGAGATGCATCATTGGTGTATTTACAAGGAAGAAAATGTGCCATCTTACTAAATCTATCAACTACCACAAAGATACTATCAAAACCTCTTTGGGTTCTAGGCAACCCCAATACAAAGTCCATACTTACACACTCCCAAGGCCTATTGGGAATGGGAAGTGGCTGATAGAGTCCTACATTTGATGAAGTTCCCTTTGCTCTCTGACATATTGTGCATCCTTCCACATACCTTCTCACATCTACCTGCAACTTTGGCCAACAATAAAATCTCCTAACTTGTTCCAAGTTTTTGTCAAGGCCAAAGTAACCTCCAAGGCTCCCACTATGTTTCTCCTTTATGATATTCTCCCTCATTGAACATTTGGGCACACACAATTGACTCCCTTTGAAGAGAAAACCATTCTGCAATAAAAATTCAAAGAATTCACCATGAAAATAATTCAAATGTTGCTCGCAAACATTGTATACTGTTGGGTGAAAATTATGTAATCAACTTTCGACAGATTACACAACTTGGACTTCAGCCACAGCTATGTGAGATGTGAATCTCTCCTCTCGGAAAGGGGAGGCGCCCTTCTTACTGCTAAGAGAAACAATAGTAAATCACAAAAGTAATTACACAATGTACACGAAAGTCACGAAGTGGGGGGGGGTGTGTTACATTCATCCTTCTCTCTTTTTTCAGAGAAGATGTTTACAATGTTTCACATGTTGGAAGTTCCGAATTCTTGATAACTAAAAACTAACAACCAGCAGTAATGCCAATATCTCTATCTCGTCAAAGCGAAGCGTAGAGATACCAGAAGTAATCAACAACAAACAAAAGAAAATAAAATGGGAAAGCTCACGAAGGCACAAAGTTGTTCCGTAGCTTTATCAATGTCGGATCTGCATAAACGTACCGTTTGCTACGTTAGAAGCACAAAGTCTTCTTAGACGCAACAATTCTTCGAACAACATGAACGATTACAAGCACAAAGTCTTGTAGATCATCCAACCAAAATGTCAACGAGCACGAACGATTACAAGCACAAAGTCTTGTAGATCTTTCGACAAATTATCCAAGAGAATGAATAATATATGCACAAAGTCTCATAGATTATCCAACAAGAACATGCATGAGCATGAATGATTATAAGCGCAAAGTCTTATAGATCACTCAACCAATGATAAACAAAATAACAATGCAATCTAAATAATAAATGTAACACAAAGTTTACATCAACCACTTAGAGTCTTTTAGATTCCTCGAACTAATCACTACCAAATAGAATCAACTTACAAAAGTATCGAATCCAACACAAAGTTTGGCTTGCAATCCTTTCCTTTATTGATTGAATCTCATTCACAAAATATGAACGCAAAGTTTCACAAGTTTGCTTACAAAAGGGCAGCACTTCGTTGCAAAAGGCTAAAAGATATGTTATAATGAAAATCCCTCACAATATATAGAAAGAGGGATGAGTAAAAATAAGGAAAGAGATTGAGAAAATTAAGGAAAGTTAGTAAGCAATTTTGGAGCCTAACTTTGACTCAAAGTCAAAGTGTAATTTGTTTTCAAAATATTACATCTTTGGACTTGGTGTAATTACAATTTACAAAATGACATTCAAAAATGTCGAGAAATATTTACAAGATGCATAATGGGATGCACCGGAAATGTCTAACACTAGAGAATAGGAGGTTGCTTCACGTCTTTTTGCATTGGGCGCGGAAGTATTCAAATTTCCTCCTAGTCTCCTGCATGAACTTCTCATCTGGACCAACGGTGTAATCCACAATGGTGTGGATTCTCGTGATCGATCTCATGGCAGATGAGTGAACCTTCTTGCACCTGTCAAGATGCGTCTTCAGGTTGTCCAATGTGAGCCTTGTATCACAAATGATGTTCAGCGAAGCTTCTGAGAAGTCTGAACTATCAATCAAATTCGTGATGGCTTCCTTGAAGATCAGGGATATTTCTGTGGCCGGTAGGAAGATACGATTGTCCTCAAGAAGTTGACCAGGCAACTCTCTGATGTTTTTGTCAAGAATGTTGCGATGCCCATCGACATCTTCCTGTACTTGGTGAAGATCTTCAATGAGAGATTGAACCACTTGAATCCTGTGTTTTAGTGATTCTTTTACCTCTACAA
>VDFB02105078.1:0-15518 GCA_007258455.2 Sequoia sempervirens | reverse complement strand
AATCTCAACATATATATACATCAATATAATTTGAAAATAATTAAAATAATATGGGTGGATTAACATATTTATATCGCACTGCTTATCTCCTTTAAACCATATGCTAAATCACTTTAGGTAACATTGAATTCCATTACGATGAGCTTTCTTTAACCAATCAAGCCACACCTTCCCATGTTAATGTGCCACCAGATTGTTGACATCATTCAATCCATACCATCATCCAATCAAGATTACAACATACAAAATGTAGTGCATCCCCCCACTCTCACCAACCTGCATTTCGCCAAAAATTAAAATTCACAAATGACATATAATTAGTTAAATACCACAGTATATGACCTTAATTTATAATTGATGTATATTGAAGATTAAAAATTAAATAAGTACAATATACATAAAACCATATGTAAAATTCATTCCAATTAATCTCCATGACCATCTTATAATTACCTCTCACTTTCCTCAATCTACCTTTCCCCAACAGGTACTCCCCTTCGAATTTGTTAATGGAGTTGGGATCCCAAATGCGATCTAAATGGATCTTTGCTGCAAACTTAGGAAGATATTCACTAATGTACACCATGGTCTGGTATACCATATATCCCTCCACCATAGAACCCTCAGGATGTGCTCTTTGTCTAGCCAAAGCCTTCAAAAATTTCAAGTGCCTCTCAACCATCCACATTGACCTTGTGTGTATAGGTCCACACAATTCAATCTCCTCAACTTGGTGTATGAGGTAGTGCTCTTGTGCATTGAAAAATGTCGAAGGTAGACACTTTTGCATTTCACACATTAGATGAAGAATTTTTCTCTTCTAATAATTTATATCTTCTTTATGGATTTTTTAGATGATAGCCATCTACAAGTGATCAAGGCACAAATATATTACCTAGATTTTAACAAAATATACAAGATATTACATAACAAGTAAAACAAATGAAATTATAAGATGTATACAAAGGAACTGAACAAATCCGCCATTTCTACCTCATGTATTTTCCGAGATTATATAATTTTCTTTTGACATTGTTAAGCAAGTTGTCTGAGAGAGATAGATTTAGAACGTACTGCAACAATTATAAAATGATCTTTCCATTATTTTTCCAAAAGTAGTAAACACAATACATTGAAAAGTACATGAATTATACAACTGTATATAATATACCATAATAATTACCTTAATGAAGGTATGACAATCATACATTTTCATCCCTAACCCAAATTCACCTTTCTTTGTTATTATATTGTTTATGTTCGTGAAAGTAAACTCGGTGGGAAATCAAATTTTTTAAAAGGACTTATTTTATAGCATTGCTTTTCTACTCTGTTAATAACCAAGGAAGGGAACTTATATTAATTTTGTGTCCATCGCTATTTAATTGAATGACATTTTTCATTGTATGATTGGCTTCCTGAATGTCACTACAAATTTTGACAATTTTTTCTTTGTCATGCCTTCCATCCAATATTTTCCATAACGTTTCTATTATATTCTTTCCGATATGCATTGTATCAAACAAATGCACAATTTGTAGCTGCTCATAGTAGGAAAACCTACTAAATTTTCTAGGATAACTTTTCAATCCCTGTGGAAGTCGACCATTAATGCCTTGACGACCTTCATGAAGCATATAAGTTAAACAAATTGTCCAACAATCACTAACAGCAACATGAGTAAACACAACACAATATACAAATATAAATTCAAAACATATCATATATGATAGATAAAACAATTTGATCTCGATGGTAACCTTGACGACACTCTATTATATTCCAACATCCATAGCGAGGTGACATTCTTCAGAGTTTTGATGTGTAGTCTCCTCTTCAGATTGAAAATATATGTTTTTCAAGTATTTGATACTATGCATTTCTATGGAGGAAAATTGCTACTCATCAAACACCGCTTACAAACTTGTTAGAGTTCTGACGAGATTTCATCTTTGGGAATTCTAATTAATTGACATGGAAAAATTTTCCCTTTGTTTGAAGACCTACAAGATGATATAATTGGATTGGGGCCATTATGTCAATTTTATAATTATATATAAATGAATAGATTATTTTAAAAAAATCATGATATCTACTTCATAAAATTAAATATTGTTAAAATGCAGTCAAACATTATAACATACCACAAAAATGTGTTAGCCTTGGGGCATCATGAATTGTCCATACAAGCATTGTATGGAATTGAAATTGTCTTTGTCCTATTGGTCTAGAGACGTCATACATAGTGACGCCATTCCATAACTTTAGTAAACTCATCGATAAGAGGCTCGGTATATACATTCATATTTTTAACTTGGTACTTACTTAGTGGAATGAACATAAACATTACATAATTATTATAACCATTTTACTGCAATATATATAAATTAATGTACATGACTATTGAATGAAAAAAATATAAGTCATTATGCAACAAATAAGACAAATGAGATGCTACTACGTTAAAGAAAATTAATGTAAACAAATACCTGGAACAATCATTGACAACATTATGTGCTCCCTCTTTATCGACATCCATGGAGGAATGTTATTGTTGATAACAAAAATAGGCCACACTGAGTAAATAGATCTCAGCTCTCCAAATGGATTGACACCGTCCACTCCCAATGAAAGCATGAGATTATGAGGTTCTTTAAAGTGTGGCCATTTTTCCTCCATGTCCCTAAATACAAAACCATCCATAGACATTTGAAGAATGTCATCTCCACTTCTATTCCTAAGTGGGCATGGTAACCCATCAATTATGCTAAGCTACACCTAAATAATCTTGCATACATGGAATAATGGGAATATAATCTAAGAACCTTTGTGAGGCACCTTTTTTGTTAGTTGATCCTGCTCTGACATTCACCGATATGACATTCTCGGCATTTTGTTGTACCCCTCGTTGCTTATGATATATAATATGATCATTGGGACATGCATCTATTGCTCGACACTCCATTCCAATATTCTTTCATAATGGCACATAAATCTTGGTATGAGCTTGTGTAAAATATTTGATGGTGGTAACAATAATTCACCAATCAATCTTACAACAAAAAGTAATTTTCATATAAAGAATATTAATGGTACATATTTCATCCTTTATTTACCAGTGATGAACTAACAATAGTTAAAATAGATGAAAATAGATGACATATATGACATACCTTAACATCCGTGAGATTGCTATGTTTGATAAACCATTCATAACCTTCAAGTTCAATAGCAACAATATAGTAGAGAGAAGAGTTGTTTGTGAGCCTTCATAAAGGGGCTTGTATGCCTTCTCAAGTATAGGTAAATCATGAACATCATCAAAGTCATCTTGATCATCATGATCAACTCTACCACTAAATGTTTTATGGATCAATGTATTTGTACCATCATCTTCTTCTAACCATGTTTCTTTTCGCACATGATCATCTTCTTCCATAAGATCATTGATCTCATCTTCGAGTATTCACGTACCTCCATGTTCGCCTTCTTGTAAAACCACATTCTTCGGCCGATAATCCATATCATTTTCCTAGGTGCCCCTATAATAATGATAGACACAAATAAAACCATGATCATGATCAAGTGATTATATATATATATAAAATGTTAAAACAATATAAACATTTACAAATCTCAATCAATATAAACACATATAAATGAACAACTTACCAATGGATCTATAATCATGCCCCCTTAACGCGGACTTTCATGCTACCTACAATGTTTCTGTTGTGATTAAAAGTCATCTCGTCTTTAACCCCTTGTAATTATTGCAAGGACAATAACATTTCCCATCACCCTTTCTTTTCAATCTAGCCCACAATCTATCAAGTGTCTCTTCATTTTGTTATGGACTAATATTATCTGACATGATTTTTCTTTACCAAGCTTGACTATTTAGATCTTCAAAAAATATCAAACTCACACTCCAATAATTTTATTCATAGATAGGTAACATAATCTAATAATTCTGATATTTTACACCAACAAAATTTGGCATGCAACCACCCCTGCAAAAGAGAAGATAGTCTGAAGTTAATGACCCCAAAAACACTTTACAATGCTAATTCCAAAACTTATTAAATTCTGATTTTACTATGATTTCCAACTATTAAGACTCCTAAAATTAGAATATTGAACTTGGATCACAAAAATTCCACAACAATGGAGGTAGCTAATAGTAAGAGCAAGTGACCCATTCCTAAGGAGCAATAAGTCTAATCATCATTAAGTAATGTCAATATGGATTTATCCTTTTAGTTAAAGATGCAATGTGTCACTTCTTATGATGAGTTTTGATCCCTAGGGCCAGCCCCTAACACATTGAGAGAGCCCCTAATAAAAACAATAGAAGCATTGGTAAGAGCATGATTAGGTACAAATTCTGTGGGCCTCCGTGAGAAAACATAAACAATAACTATAGCGGATCAGTGAGGCTGCAATACCAGAAAGATTGAGACATTGTAGGTAATAACAAAATCTTGCAATCTAAAGATTGTAGCCAATAACAAGCACACTATGTAGTTTAGTGACATTTGTAAATCCAAACTATGGTAAGAAGAATGACAGTTACTTGAGATGTGTGATACCAAAATAGGCTAAGCAGTTGACAAGATAATAAAGCTCAAACCTTGCATAGTAAAGTGGAGATCTTTAACAAAGGAGCTTCCTTACTCCCTGTCAATCTTAAGGGTTTTTCAAATGCACCGTGGAATGGATCATTCAAATGAACTACTAACAAAGGGTAATCATAGGTTCAATGTTTCTTCTTATCCATTAATATTGTATAATGGAGGTAGTGGATTGCATGTTTGAGCAGTGTTTTGAGACTCACCAAAGATGGGAAAATAGTGAATAATACCTTGTGGACTGTGAAGTAGTGTCAATAAGGTTGAAGGATCTTAAGAACTACAATACCATGAAACAATGAGTCCCCTGTAGTAAGTAGGCAGTCTATAAGGCATAGTTTGATTTTATAGAAGGATGCTCATGAAAAAAAATTTCAAGTGATAGTGAGTGAGTTGTTTGAGATTGCAAAATGAGGGTGCAATACTCCAGCCTTTTAAAGGAAGTTAGCAAAAGCAATAAATGCAAGAAAATCAAATCATACACAACAAACAATTCACAATGTTATCTTCCATAATGCCTTGAGTTTGAAGACAAAAATCTCATTGTATCTCATGATGAAAGTGGTGGACTTTAATGGTCAATCACTAGAAACCATGATTTTAAAACATGTTATTTTGCTTATGGAGGCATCATTTTAAGCAAGGCAGTGAGTGGTGGTTTGGAACAATGGTAGGTATGAAAGACTTGCTTTATATGCATACTATGCAGTCTAGCTTAAGACAACATTCTTAGAAGAGATTGAAGGTGGATTATGGAACTCAAGGGCTACCATGAAAAGGATTAAAGCAAATACTGAGATCTATTTAAAAGCCATAGTCATGAAGATATTAAAGATGTCACATGCAAAAACCTAGTAGCCGGAGTAATGAATATAGTGCCAAAGAGCATAGTGTGCTGGGGCAGATTTAGGAGATCTCCACATTATCTAATTACAGGGAAATACATCATTTATTTATTTTTTTAATTAAAAGAAATCATTCTAAACCCTATATAGGATACATCGATACTTCCTTTAAAAGCCTCATTAGAATTTTGAGATTATGCAAATATATGTCATAACATTCATAAGGTTTAGAAATCTTGATCACTCTCTAGAATAGCCCTCCATTAAACATGGGTTGTGCTTGAATGCACTACATAATTGGTATAACACAACCACTCGCATATCAACTAGAGTTATAGCCTTATTGCAGCAAGAGGTAATCACTCTCATCATGCTATAATTACATCCTAACCTATTAAACTTGAGACAACTTTGAATGCACCCAATGATGATTGACACCTACATTATACAACTCAAATAACTTACATTATACATGAGTGCCTCCATTTTCATCAACACAACACAACCACATTAAACTTGGGTCACACATCATCGCATCATCCCATTTGTTATAGCAATAACTCACATGACTAATAGAGTTATGGATCACATAATTATAGTCACAAGAATCTATTCCTTGGTTGTGATCTTATGGTGATTCCACACAACAAAATCTGGACATGAAATTCTCAAAACCCTAAACCTCTAAAAATGAAATCTAATGAGATGCTACTTTAAAATATGATTTTCAAACCTGGAACTACAAATCTGACTTCACAACTGAATTATGCAAAAAGACAATGACTACCCTCAACCTGGCGATATCTTCTTGAATTTTTTTTTGTTTTTCCCAAGAAAATCGCCCTTAGTTCTCCACAAACTGTCTCAAGTAGAGCAAAACACTATTGCAATAAATCAGGCGCGAACTCACTTTTCTTTATGTCAGCCACAATTTGATTTTTTTAATTTTTCATGTTTGTCACAATTCGACGAACCTCGGTGGTTCACAACTTTGACCTAACGCCGGGATAAACTTTCAAAAAATTGTAAATACACATCAAATTTCATAAGCACCCAACTAACACGAATTTTACATATTTTGTTAGATAGTTTAGTCATATTTTTGCAATCAAATCGTATTAGTGCCCTCATTGGATGGTGTTTTCTTTTCTTGTAAAAAATATGGTCATAGAGAAATTAAATGAGGGAGTAGGATAAACTAGTTTTTTGGATCTCTTTCCAAAAAATATTTGGAATGTGGCAAGTTTGGACATAAGGCTACAAAATGCAGATCTAGATTGAGTTTGATCAATTGGGTAATGAGGGACAAGTTTAATGAAGGCAAAATGAATCAATTCTTTAATGGCTATCACTATAACTGCAATAAATTCAAGTACAGAGAAAATCAGTGTAGATCAAGAAATAATGGAGGACAGTCTAATTAGAAGGGTGTGATCTATTATAACTACAACAAACCTAGACATATATCTAAATTTTGCAAGAATAAGAAAGGAAAGAAGTATATTCCGGAAGAGAAGGGAAAACCGGTAAAGAAGATTGACAAAGAAGAGATGAAGCAAGAAATGGATAAGGTATGGAAGAAGAAAGAAGAATAAGATAAACCCGAGACTCTTGATGCATATGTACCATCATCTAGTATAGATGACTTGTTCGAACTGTAGACCTAGCATGGTCTTAGGGGGAGAAATTTCAAAAGATCATAAGAACCCCCTAGAAGAATGGAATGTCAGAAGCTGGCACATGGTTGTAATGTGAAGGATGTCTATTTAGAGGTGTTGGAAAAAGAACCAGAGAAAAATATGTTGGTATAAGGATTTGCGGACCAAATTAGGTTTTTGTGTGCTAAGTGAAGTGGTGTTTAACAACTTTTTGTGCTTGCCACATTTAATGCACTTAGGGAAAACTCGACGGTGGATAAGTAAAAATTTGTGATGCTTTTTGGTTAATTTTTCATTTGAAGTCCTTGGAAGGTTCTCTGAAGAAATATTGAGGAGTTCTCGAAGTCTTTCTAAAGGGAATTCGAAGAAATTATATTAGGTAATCCGAAAACCTATTACTCTGTTTGTAAAAGGAAAGAAGAAAATTGAAGTATTGTTGAATTTCAAGAAAGAAAAGCAACGAACAGTGGATCATGTGGTGTTACCTATTTGAAGCTAAAAAGGGTCGAAGTAGAAGAATATGATCATAGGAAAATGAAGGAAATTTAACTAGGGTAAAGCGAAGTTGAATTACAAAATATAAAAACCCTAGGGATGGATTTATGGTGTGAATTTCTGTGGGTTACAGATAAGGAGGTTATCATGTTCTTGTTGAATTTTTTTAAGGATGGAAACATTGTTTTGGACAAACCCTATTTGATCTCAAAGGAAGTAATTGAAGCGATCACTGGATTATGCAGTGTTGGCAAACTTCCTGGAAATAAAACTATGAAGTATAAAGATGTGGTGGAGTTGACTGGGATTGGCAGAGATCAAAGAACATTGTTGATTGATACACTTGTTGACTTGGCTGTTAGATATGTTGTATACAGTATCTCATACAAAATTTATTTTAGAACTCGTGAAAGCTCTACTTCGGCTATTGTCATACATATTTCCCACATGATGGTCAAGGAGAATAGACAGTTTGATTTATGTAGCTTGTTACTTGAGAATTTTCTTGAAAATGTTCGAATGTCATTGATCGAGAATTATCCCCTTCATTTCGGATCCTTGTTGGTATGTTTGTTGTTTTACTTTTTGAATTCTCTACTGGGAAAAGATAATGTGATGTGGGAATTTGGTAGCCCTATTGGAAAAAAAATTTACAGACATATAGAGTCTTTGGAAGATAATCAAAATTTGTTTAGATCATATTTCTCATCCTTGTGAGCAAACCCTTGCTCTGGTATATCTGCATCAAGTCGATTCAAAGTGGGCTCTTCCTTCACAAAAAGAAAAATGGAGGTTGTTATCAGCGATTCCCCTCTGGAATCGAAAACGAGAAAGGAAATGACTAAAGACATCATTGATATTTTGAATGAGAAAGAGAAAGAATCTTTGACTGGTATTGAATCCCCTTATTTTAATGATATCTAGTCTATGATAGTTGAAGGAAAAATGAAGAAGATTGGTGAACTGTGGAATGTTGCCTCGCCTATTGACATACTAAAAATTGATGATAGGCTGGCAGATTATCTACTTAGGAAAGGTATTGAAGTATCTACTATTTTTTATTTCTTGCCAGAAAATATGATTGAGATTGTTGAAGAAAGGATGTTGCTTGAAGGTCTGAAAGGATGCAAAATGGGAATCTTGGTTGAAAGGAGATGCAAAAAGGCTATACAAAGATTGACTGGGTTGATTATGGAAACAAAGAAGTGTGTTAAAGAAATTTTAGATGTTTACAAGTATTGTCTTCAGTGGCCTGCAACTGTAGATAATTTCAGAAGTACAATTGAAGCAATTGAAGTCAAGGTGAATGACATTGGAAAGAATTTTGATATATTTGAAGATAAAGAAGGGAAGAAAAGGATAAGAGTTGGAGAACTACAGGCTGAACTAATCATTACATAAAGACAGAGAGATGATGTGACAAAGACCTTCTGGATCCTCAAAGAAATTGTTGAAGTCTAGTTAGAGCATCTTTCTAGAATTCTTATTGATGTTGAAGATGTTGAGAAACAATGTTCCATTGTAGATTGGTCACCCTCTTTTACTCTATTAGGACTATTGGAAAGCACATGCACAAAATTGTAGTCTATTGTTTTTAACTAGAAGAAGTTGTATCTAGTTCTAAAAGAAAGGTATAAGAAGGTATTTTAGGTGAAGAATGCCATCTTCACTTAATTTCTATATGCTTAAAAGCTCTGGATTGTTGGAAGTTTTGAAGTTTTTGGAAGATATTTTGGAATTTTAATGTCGCCATGTTTATACTCATTTTTGGCACCCTTTTCCATTAATGTCAAAGGGGGAGAGTGTTGGGATGGAGAGAGTTAAGAGTTTTTGAGGAAAGGAGAATTTTTGTTTACATGTTTCCATCAACGACAAAGGGGGAGATTGTTGGAAGAATGACTAGATTATCTATATGTTGTCATTGATGTCAACATGTAAAAAAAAATTATCCCTTCCTCAAAAACTCTTAACTCTCTCCATCCCAACACTAACACTCTCCTTGAAATTAACAATTCTAAATTGTACACAAGTTATGTGGATGAAGCAAACTCTAAAGGACATTAGAGTAGTATATAATAAATAACAAAAAATAGAAATAGGCTCATCACATACTAATCTAATGTCCTTTAGAGTTTGCTTCATCCACATAACTTGTTCTGCAGTGGATAAAGAAACCGAGTCTTTCTTTTTCATCATCCTTGAAGTAGAGTTTGTTAATAAATATGAGCAGCATGAAACACAAATACCAGAAGTAAATCAACACCATGAACACTAGAATATTATGTGGAAAACCATATAAGGGAAAAACCACGGTGAGGGTTAACACACAATATAAAGATTATAAACTGAATACAACGACTCACTGCCAAGGGCTCACTACCCAAAAGAGGATTCATTGTCCAAGTACAAAGGCTCACTAGCTACAAAGGACTCACTATCCAACATAGAGGCTCACTACTTACAAATAAAAAAGAGAACAAAATATCCACCACAACAATTAAAGCACATTCACAAGATTACAGAAACCTTCAGTTCACTACCTTTAGCACATTGAAAAACTGCTATCACAACTCTCTCACATACACTTCTGCTCTTATAATTTGTGGTAAACTTTGCATCACACTGTCATACAATTCTTCACAACTCACATTGCTTTTATATCATTCTCAACCTTAGAAACATTTACCAAGGTCGGCCATAATACATCGTTTCATAAATTCAAACTAGGTCGACAACTCTAAATTCCCATGATGGAAAGGAGTAAGAGTGGACCAATAAAAACATAAAAATAATATTCTTGAATCTTCTATGCACTTCCTCAATTAAATTTTATTCTTCAAATGAAGTGTAAACACGAGGTCAGCCAAACCTAATGAAAACAAAAATTATCAATGATGCACACACTTCCCAACAAGAAGATGACACACATATGCCATAACATGCTTCATTATTCATGAAAATACATCTTAGGATCTTCTAGATACATCCACAAAAAAAAAACAAGCTTCAATCATTGAACATATTTCACCAATCTATCTTGTCTATGTAGAAACACATAGAAATACCAAAAACATGATTTTTTGATTACCAAACTCCAAACCTCTTCACCAGAGCATAGTAAAGACCTTCACAAGACATCTATCAAATCTGCATGATCTAAAAAAAATAGTGGAGGACTATGGAGCAAACATATTCCTCCCATTCCATAGAACACTAACACTGCTAGTAGAACACACATACCGGTGGACACAACTTTCACATACCATCTCACCAGAAATTGAAACTCATACTATATCATCATCAAATCACCATAATGAAATCTTTAGAACCGCACAGTCATAGGATCACCATAAGAGAAATTTGGAGCACATACCAGAGCACAATTTGAACACTTCCAACACTCTGATTTCTTTTCTTCATTATTTTTCTCAAAATAACTTGGAAACTCATCAAACCAACATATCTACAACACCATAAAGGTAGCTCCATGTAATCACAACATCTCACCAACATCTTAGCCATACATGTACAATCTACAACAATTGAATAGTGTTGACATCAATGACAACATTAATGACAAAACCGCCAGACTAGCTCATACTTGCAACAATCTCCTCATTTTTCATTGATGGAAACACATAACCTTTTCTCGCCCTTTCAAAACAATCGCAAAGAACAACTACTTTGATACGATTGTTAAATAGGTGCAAGACAATTGAGAGGGGGGGTGAATCAATTGTCACACAAAATCAAACTTAAACCTTTATCACTTATCAAATCTTTAACCACACTATTTTGTTAATAAATATGAGCATGAAACACAAATAATAGAAAGTAAATCAACACCATGAACACCCAAATTCTATATGGAAAACCCAATAAGGGAAAAACCATGGTGAGGGTTAACTCACAATATAAAGATTATAAACTGAATACAAAGTCTCACTAACAAGGGCTCACTTCCCAAAAGAGGACTCATTGTCCAAGTACAAAAAGCCTACTCTCTACAAAGGACTCAATGTCCAACAGGGAGGCTCATCGCCTATAGATACAAAACAGAACAAAAGATCCACCACTACAATTAAAGTGCATTCATAGGATTATAGAAACCTTTAGTTCATTGCCTTCAACACAATGAAGAACAGATGTCACAACTCACTCACACACACTTCTTCTCTTATGATTTGTGGCATGCTTTCATCACTTTGCATCACACTGTAATACAATTCTTCACAACTTGCCTTGGTTTTATACCGTTGTCAACCTTAGAAACATTTACCAAGGTTAGCCACACACATTGTTTCGATAATTGAATTAGGTCAACTCTCAGAGGGATTAAGAGTGGACTATTAAAAATATAGAACACATTCTTGAATTCTTGATGCTTCCTCAATTGTTTTACTTTCGAATGAATAATAGGTCAGCCCAAACCTAATGAAAATGAAAAATTATCACGATGCACACACTTCCCAACAAGAAGATGACACACATGGATGCCACAACATGCTTCATTATAATACAAGAATACATCTCAGGATCTTCTAGATACATCCACAATAAAAAAAATAGGCTTCAATCACTAAATTTCTTTCACCAGTTTGTCTGGTCTATGTAGACACACACAAAAATACCAAAAACATGATTTTCTAATTACCAAACACCAAATCTCTTTGCCAGAACATAGGAAAGACCTTCACAAGATATCTACCAGATCTGCATAATCTAAAATGAAACAAAAGAGAACTACAAAGCAGATATATTCTTCCCAGTCCACAGAACACTAACATTGTTGGTAGAACACACATAGGAGTGGACACAAATTTCATGTACCATCTCACCAAAAACTGAAACTCAGACTATATCATCATCAGATCACCATAATGAAATTTCAAACTGCATATTCATAGGATCACCACAAGAGAAATGCGGACCACATACTAGAGCACAATCTGAACACTTCCAACACTTTGATTAATTTTCTTCATTAATTTTATCAAAATCACTTGGAAACTCATCAAACCAACATATCTATAACACCATAAAGATAGCTCCATCTACTCATAGCATCTCACCTGCATCTTAGCCATAAATGTACAATCTGCAACATACTAAATAGTGTTGACATCAATGACAACATTAATGATGATGCCACTAGACTAGCTCATACTTGCAAAAATCTCCCCCTTTTTTATTGATGGAAACACATAACCTTTTCTCCCCCTTTGACATCAATGGAAATGAACAATTTCTCTGATTACTCCCCCTTAGGAGTACACTCATACTATAACAATGAAAAAAAAAAATTTTTCTACTCCCCCTTGTAGAGTAGACCAATAAATCAGTCCAGGTAAATGAAGAATTTTTGAATTCACTAGATTGATGCACCTATGTGAACCTAGTTAGGAGGGACAATGACCCCCAACCTCTCCCTAAGATGCTCAAAAGTATCCTTCGAAAGGGCCTTAGTAAATATTTCTACAATTTGCTCCTTTGTTGTCACATATTCCAGTCTGACCTCATTCTCCAACACTTTCTCTCTCATAAAATTATATTTGATAGATAAGTGCTTCGTTCTTGAATGCATAACTGGGTTCTTTGAAATGTTTATTGCACTTGTATTATTACAAAAAAAGAAATAGGATCATCACATACTACTACAATGTCCTTCAGAGTTTGCTTCATCTATAGAACTTGTGTACAATAGGATGCTACAACAATATATTCATTCTTTGTTGTGGATAAAGAAACCAAGTCTTGCTTTTTACTCAGCCATGAAACTAGTCTTTCCCCAAGAAAGAAAGCACCACTACTTGTACTCTTCCAATCATCTATACATTCAACCCAATCAACATCTGTATAAGCACTTTGGGTGAAATCATTACTCTTAGGGTACCATAGTCCATAATTCAGTGTGCCTTTAAGATATCTAAATATTCTTTTTATAGCCATGCGATGTGCTTCTCTAGGATCTTCTTGAAATCAAGCAACTAGACACACTGCATGCATAATATCTAGTCTGGTAGTAGTAAGGCACAACAGTCCGCCAATCATGGATCTGTATTTGCTATTATCAGTCTTAGTAGATTCATCATCCTTCCTCAGTTTACATTCGGTTACCATAGGAGTACAAACCTATTTAGAATCCTCCATCCCAAAAAATTTCAACGACTCTTTTACATACTTAGATTGTGAAATGAATATCCCTTTGTTAGTTTGATTCACTTGTAGACCAAGGAAGAAATTCAATTCACCAATCATAGACATCTCAAATTCTTTATGAATTTCTTTAGCAAACTTTTTACACATGCCTTCATTTCCTCCAAAAATGATTTCATCAACATAAACTACAATCAACATCTTATTACCTTGCACTTTGAAGTAGAGGCTATTGTCAACAAAACCTTTGTTGAATCCTTTCTTTGTAAGCTATTTGTCCAGTCTTGTATACCAAGCTCTAGGAGCTATCTTCAATCCATATAATGCTTTCTTCAATTTACAAATCATGTCTAGCTTGTCAAAAAGTTGAAACCCTTCAGGTTGCTCCATGTACACTTCTTCCACCAACTCACCATTTAGAAAGGATGACTTAACATCCATCTGATATACTTTGAAGTCCTTGTGTGTAGAAAATTCCAAAAACATTTTGATAGCTTCCATTATGGCCACAGTGGTGAATGTTTCCTCAAAACCTATTCCTTCAACTTGTGAATATCCTTTGCATACCAATCTTTCCTTATTACTTACTACTCCATTTTCATTTAATTTGTTTTGAAACACCCATTTTGAGCCAATCACATTTTTGTTCATAGGCCTAGGGACTATTTCCCATGTCTTATTCTTTTCTATCTACTGCAATTCCTCTTTCATAGCTCTCATCCAACTTTCATCTTCACATGCTTCTTTTATAGATTTAGGTTCTATTTTAGAGAGTAAACATAAATGTACCTCAGCTACAACCTTGCTTCTTGTATTTACACCTTCACTCTTGTCTCCAATTATCTGGTCTTCCAGATGATTCTTCTATACATATTTAGCAGTCCTAGCAACAAGTTTTGGTTCATTTTCTTCTTCTTTTTCTTCTTCTTGCTTCTCCTTATTTTCTTCAGGTATATGTCTATAGATAGGATCATTAGGTTCAACTTCACTTATCTCAATAGGTTTGTGTATGTCTTCATCAACTTTCTCATTAGCACTTTCAATAATCTTCCTTAATCTTTTGTTAAAGCATCTATATGCCTTGCTAGTGGTAGAGTATCCAAGAAATATTCCTTCATCACATCTAGCATCAAACTTTCCAAGATTTTCATCATCTCTTTGAATATAGAATCTGCTTCCAAATACCTTAAAATATTTCACAATAGGAGTATTACCAGTCCATAACTCTTATCCTTTGCTTCCATTCTTTATCTTCAAATATATCAAAATTCTTTCCAATGTTGTTCACCTTGGCTTCAATTGCTTCAATTCTACTTTTGAAATTATCTATAGCTATAGGCCACCAAAGACAATACTTGTAAACATCTGAAATTTCTTTAACACACTTCTTTGTTTCCATAAACAACCCAATCAATCTCTACATAGCCATTTTGCATCTCCTTTCAACCAAGATTCCCATTTTTTGTCCTTCCAAACCTTCAAGCAACATCCTTTCTTCAACAATCTCAATCACAAAGTATGAGCATCACAACTAAGAGAGGGATGTTAATAGATCCATGATTGGCAGACCATTGTACCTTACTACTATCAGACCAGATATTATGCATGCAGTGTGTCTAGTTACTCGATTTCAGGCAGATCCTAGAGAAGCACATCTTATGGCTATAGAAAGAATATTTAGATATATTAAAGACACACTAGATTATGGACTATGGTACCCTAAGAGTAATGAT
>VDFB02105077.1:0-62228 GCA_007258455.2 Sequoia sempervirens | reverse complement strand
TAATACTAAAAACTACACTTAATTACAACTAATGAGGTTATAAAGAGACCAAATAAAGCATGAGAAGGGTGTAAATAGGGAAAATATGCCTAGAAAAGTGTGAAAGCTTGTTACAAGACTTTACAACACTTCAAAATAGGACTTGTTGATGAGTAAAAGGGTGTTTTTTAGGTGAGTTGCATTAAATAGAGTCTAGAAGAATGTAGAAATGTCTTACAACACTTCACAACACCTTCACATGACATCATTCTTTGAATTTTAGTACCTAAATAAGTATGTTCAAGCCATGTTACAACATAAAATCAGAGCAACATAGTTCCAAAACCATGAAACAAGACCTAAAAGGCCATGAAAATGACACGTGGCCATTTTTCTATGGCACATTTAGCCCCCACTTTAGTGAGAGGATGAACCTGTTTCAAACTCACACTAAAGTAGCCATGAACATCGAGGGGAGGGTTCAAATGCACTTACATTAGGAAGATGGAATGACAATGATCAAGAGGGATGATCAAGCCCCTAGGATGAAGATCCCATGGAAAACTAAACATAAGAACAAAGGAGCACACAAGTGTTGAAAAGAATTGGATGAGGCTTCAATTTTTCATCCAACTAGTTGTGGAAAGAGATCTAGGTTGATTGTTTGAAAAAGGGAATGTGTACTCACTCTGGGACCTCATAACTTTAGGCTGTCCACAGGGTGAGAAGGCCCAACTGTATACTCTAGGGCCATGGAACTAGTTGTATGCGGGGTGAGAAATCCCAAAAAGGTAAGATACATATGCTAGTTGGTATGCAATCACAACAAAAAAGTTGCTATGGGGAAAATTCATGCCGCTAGGTGGGCTTCCCACTTAACCATGTCAAAGTTATACTGCCTGATAACTTTAACAAGGTGCCACAAAGCAAAAGGAATGTTCATGAACAAAAAAAAAAGGTACCACAGTCATGCAAGTTGCATTATACAAGGTGGTGAAAAGGAATGCAAAATGTAAAAATGCAAAAAAAATATAAAATGTAAAATGTAAAATGTGAAAAGATGTTAAAAGGAGTCTTGTTCAGTTTATGCAAAATCAGTCACTTAGGGAACATTGTGCCTAATGTCTCCAAGAGAGGACCAATCAAAGAATAGTATATTCATAACTTAGGGGATGCAGTTCATCGCATCAAGCCACCAAGAGGAATGTAATATGCTAAGATAGATCACACTTATGAAGGACATCACACCCAATGGCATCCACAAACTGATAAACACATCATGTAAATGACAAGGCTACACTACGAACCAAGAATGTAAATGAATTAATGGTAATGGGAGGTACCTAATTTTAAAGGAATTTCTACACACGCTCTATGAGCAATTACTTTTAAAGTAGAGAAGAAAAGAAAACTCAAAGAAAATAAACATGAGAGCTAACTTGAAAGCACTGCGCCAAGTCATATGTTTTAGTTAGCTACACTAAGTGTCGGTGCAAAAATGAAAAAAGCGAAAGTGAGCGTTCTGTGAGAAAAAGAAAGCCACACAAAACACATATGGGATCTATGGATTTGGGGTCGCAGAGTGTTCATTGTCAATGTTTTTATGAAAAGATCTTGAAACCGCCGTCATTCCCAAAGCACATAGGGAAACGGAAGAATGACACAAAGAGAGGGAAACAAAAGAAAGAAAAAGAAAAGTCCATTTTAGGTCAGCATGGAAGAGACATTATGGCCTTCAACACTGGGTGATCGCCCCCAAAAGGAAAAACATAAGCAAAAAGAAAGAAAACAAAAAAGGAAAAAATAAAAGTGAAAATACTTTTGGTCACCATGAAGGCATACTTTGGCCCTCAATTCTTGCATCATCCCCAAAAGGAGAACAAAAAAAAAAAAAAAAAAGCCTTGTGGGTCAACATGGAAGAGACATAGGGCATCTCTATGCTTTGCGTCATCCTCAAAAGGAAAACAAAAAACAAAAAGAGAAAAAGATAAGGACCTTTTGGGTCAACATGGAAGAGACATAGGGAATCTCTATGCTTTTTGTCATCCCAAAAAGGAAAACACAAAGTGAAAAGAGAAAAATAAAATGCATGACAAATAGAAGAATAGAGGTAGGAATAGAAGAAGTGTACAAAGAGAGAAAACATCAAACACACGATATGGGGGAACATGATACACACATAAAAAGAAAAGGAAAGGGGACAATTAATGAAAATGTAAGTCAACCATTAACTAAGTTATGGGTTTCTCAATCTTGAATAGATAAGCAAAAAAAGGAATAACATAGTTAAGAGACAAAGGAAAATGCATTACAAGGACAAGGGTAACAATGGATCGCCCCTCCACAAAGGGTAAGGACAAGAATGAGCCGAGGTGGGTAATGGGAAAGAATCATGCAATAGTGAGAATAGGGAATTCTACTTCTATGGAATAAGGAAGGGAATGTGATTTCTTTAAGGTATGATAGGGAAATAGTCAGTATCAGTGAAGAGATACTTATCCAATCTGTCCTTCAATGTTCGACATTCTTCTATTTGTTGACCAAGAATACGATGATATTTGCAATATGGTATGTTAGAGTCTTTAGGATGAATTACCAACCTATTCATAGGTGATAAAAGTGTAAGACCTTTGTTTAGAAGAAGTTGAAGTCTCCTTTCACATTCAGGTGGAGGATGTGTAGGAAACTTGATTTTCTTCAATTTGTAAGGTCATTTTTGTTTGCTAGATTCTAATTGTTCATGAATAGAAAGAGGAGAAGGACCCATGGAGATACTAACATCCTTATCATTAGAAAGAGATAGTGGTTTCTCATGTGGAAGAAGAATATGTAAGTTAGGAGGAGCATTCAAGATCACCATTCCAACATCTGGAAGTCTCCTAGGTTGAAGAGGATGTCTCTCAGGATGAGAAGGATCTTGATATCCAAGTCCTTTTGTGTTTGATTTAGTTGATTGTTGTTCAAAAAGTTGATGGATGTCATATTCATGTTTTGTGTCACAACCTTTTTTACTTAAGATAGTGAATCCTTTGCCATATGTTTCCTCAAGGTTGATAGAAATGTTTGTGACTTTGTGCTCATAGAAGGGTTGTGAATGTGATTGGTGAGAGGAACAAGGTCCACTTGAGGGTGGAACCATAAGTCCTATAGTGAATTTAGGATGTAAATATGCAAAGTGATCAGGAGGTGCAATAGTGGGAAGGTCTTGTGATTTCATGGATGGGTAAAAGGTTGCATTGGCTTCTAGGTTGTTAAGGAAGTCATTGTAGAACTTGTGCATGCTATCATCATCTTCTCCAATGATGTCTACTTCATGAGGAGGACAACCATTAGGAGTTGTAGGAGCATGTTGGAGTTCAAGGTCATTAGGGTTGCAACCAAAGTCGCAGTTGGACATGTCTACCAATGACTTTAATAAATTCCAAAAATTATTGAAAGAAAATGCTATGATGTAAATAAACAAAGATGCAAGAATTGATTAAAAAAAAGATACTATAAATGAAAATAGAATGCAGGAACAAGAAACAGTAATGCAAAAAAATGCCAAAAGAATGTTAGAAATGTAGATAAAAAAGTGCAGAGGGTTTGATTTTCCTTGGGTGATGAATGATTCCTAGTATGAAATTTTTTAGTGTTTTTTAGAAATTTAAAGATCATTTAAATGGTCTGTAGAATGCAATTACAGATGCAAAATGGGGATTTTGAATTTTTTCAATGAGATGTAATGCAAAAATGAAATCTAAATGAAGTTTTCACTAATGCAAAATGAAAAGTCCTAGAATGCAATAATAAATCAATGTCCTAATTAAATGCAAATGGAAATGGAAACTAAGATGAAATATGTGAATGAAATCAGAAATTCAAAGTGCTCAAAAGTTGGGTTCACCAAAATGAAACATAGATTTTTGGTACCCTATGGACTACTCTTGCACTTCTAGGGTTTTTCACCTAAAAGGAGAGAGATAGGGCCAAAAATGCTTATGATTCACTCAAATCAGAATGTATGCAATGGTTTTTAATGTAAATGAACTTAACTAAATACAATTGACTAATCTAAATGATTGAAAAATGAATGCAAAAGTGAGATTTATGCCTTGTTTCAAAACATAGTGTGATATGCAAACAATAAGGAAAATGAATGAAATGTGCTGAATAAAAAGAGGTGGGTCAAATTAGAGTGCACCTAGGAAAAGTATGATGAACTTGGAATCTCTTGGATGTTGGCTGAGATCACTAATTTTTCACAGTGGGATTTATTCGCCCAGGGTGGTGAATTAGTCCTCCTCTTGGTGAAAAAGTGTCGAGAGCTGGTTTTTGTCTATTGGGATCCATAATCTGACAAAATTTAGATATTTAGTCCTAAGGTGGGACTCATTCGCCATAGGTGGAAAATTAGTCATCTCCCAATTTTTTGAAAAATTAGGAGACTTGCAACTTTACAACACCAGATCTGGAAATGTCTGCTTGTTGGGTTGTTGAAGTCAGTTTTGCAAAAAAAGGACAAATAACTCTCTCCAAGCTTGAAATTGACTTAAGTTGACTTGAAGCACCTAGGTCACTTGGAAATCAATCTTCAACACCTAATAACCTATCAAATCCACATACAAAGGGTTGCAAACAAACATGCAATAGGGGAAAAATGATTAAGGGTTAGTGAATAGGGGTTTTCTTTGGTCAAACCCCACTTTCGGTAATTAAACCCTTAAAAAGATAATGAAATGAAAGAGAAAGATAAACTAATAACATGCAAGTGCTATCAACTTACCTAACCCTTGATGATGCAAGTCTGAAGTAATGTCAATGGCTACTTCAAAGTGCTTGAATAATGCTTGAATTGTTGATGTAAAATGCTTGAATGCTTGAATATGATATGTGAATGTTGGGAGAATGTAGGAGATTGAATGCTTGAATGAGGAGATGTAATTAGAGGTGAAAATAACTTATTTATACAATTCTTGTGCCTTAGTATCTATTCATACCTCATTAAGGTTGACATCAAGTGATTTTGAATAAAATCCCTAAAGGAAATTTAAAATATTTTGAATTTGGGACCAAGGGAGACTCATTCACCACCTATGCTGAATAGGTCCCACCTAGGACCCAAAAACATGTGTCAGGAAAAATATTGTATTTAATGTTGTTTGTCAGGATAATACTAAAAAATACACTTAATTATAACTTATGAGGGCATAAAGAGACCAAATAAAGCATGAGAAGGGTGTAAATAGGGAAAATATGCCTAGAAAAGCATGAAAGCTTGTTACAAGACTTTATAAAACTTCAAAATAGGACTTGATGACGAGTAAAAAGGTGGTTTTTAGGTGAATTTCATTAAATAGAGTCTAGAAGAATGTAGAAATGTCTTACAACACTTCACAATACCTTCACAAGATGTCATTCTTTGAGTTTTAGTACCTAAATAAGCATGTTCAAGCCATGTTACAACATAAAATTAGAGCAACATAGTTCCAACACCATGAAACAAGACCTAAAAGGCCATGAAAATGACAAGGGGATATTTTTCTACATCACATACTTTATGCAGTTAATATGGACTATTGCAGGTCATAACATGTGTTGAGCTAGTTAAGGAGAGATTCTAGAAGTTGTGAATCTATTTTTTACTTCCTTCTAGATTTGTCCTTGAAATTTATAGCCTAGTTATGAAGCACTGGTGCAAAGAAATATGAAGTTTTGAGCTGTGTAAGCCACTGCTTAAGTTGTTGATCATTCTTGTGTGTACAAGCAGTAGTATTATGCTTGGGATCATTTTGGTGAATCACCCATATTAATATTGGTTTCATTTCTTGTACTTTTTCTTACCCTTTTCCATCACAAAACAATAGGATAGTATTGGGTGATTACCATTTAGGAGCCAACTTTATCTAGAGTTCCACTCCAAGTTTAGGTGACCCAAAGCCTAAGAGTGTTCCCATGTTACTCCAAATTGCTAAGTTCTACAACTTAGCAAGGGTGAAAATTTGAGAGCTAACACTTACTAGCATTGGTACACTTGAACCCCTCTTGATGCAAGTTTTGTCTACTTTAGTGTGAGTTTGAAGCAAGTTACTCCTCTCACTAAAATGGGGGCTAAATGTAGTGTAGGAAAATGTATCCCTTTACATTTTAAGAATTTTTTGGGCCCTCCCTACTAAAATTAGGCTTTTGATGCCTTATTTGGTCCTATTTTGCATCCATAAGCCTTATTTAATGCATCTTTCAAAGGATAATCCCGACACACATTAAATGAACAATCATAATTTAATGGTTATGGATTGTGTGGCCAAATCTAGTGATCTGGGACTCATACACCACCTTAGGCATATGGTTCCCACCTAAATCTAGGGGCCTAAACCTAAAATAAGCATTAAACTTAATTATTATTGAAATTTATGCCTCAAGCTTAGCCTATTGGGACTCATACACCCCAACTAGTGTATAAGTCCCACTTATCCTAGAACTAATTTTGAATTCAATTCTTGGAAGGATTTTATTCTCTTAGATCTAATGTCATCTTGTAATGTTATAATTTTAGGAAATTTAGCATAAAAAAGTATAAATACAAGGTTATTTCATATAGTTTCTCATAGAAAATTAGGTGATCTTATGAGCATTCAAGTGAGAAAATTATAGATCATTCAAGAGCCTTCAAGAGTGAATATCAAGCATTTTGGAGCACTAGTCAAGATTCAAGTATCATTTTAAAGTCATCATGCATCATGTTTTTTTTTGAGCTAACATTTGTGATGTAGGGTTCTTATGACTCAAGCAAGTATTCAAGTCAAGATCTACAACATTCAAGCAAGATTCAAGATATGCATTCATTCTATCCATTACATACAATATTACAACCTTTTGTTCAAGGGTTTGGTGAGTTGCAACATCCCATATTGTGTATTCATCATTCCTTCTTTCTATTTGATTTCATTTCATGGTTTGATTACTAAAATAGGGTTTGACCAAGGAAAGCCCCTATCCACTAACAAAACAACAATTTTCCCTCTCTTTGATGTGTGATTTGTAGATTTAGGTTGAAGATCCATTGAAGAGAAAGATTGGAGAAATTTTTTCAAGTTGTCAAAGTTGTCATCTACATTGCAAGATCACGGAAAGTAATCTACAAGGCATAATTTAGTGTTTCAAAATAAGAGATTTGGCAGGAGGGAAGCTATAGGAAAGCATTAGAGGATATAAAAATTTCAAATCAACCCTAATATTGGGACTAAATCACCACTTGTAGCGTATGAGTCTTAGTATACCTATTTTTTAGACTTTTTCTATAGATCCTAATTCAATAGTTCTAGATTCAAGTTTTGGCCCAAAACCATAAACTAGGACTAAATCACCCCTATTGGCATATGAGTCCCAGTGTGCATTGAAAAGTAGTATTTTAGGCATTTAAATACATTCATTCAAGCTTCTTCAATTTCCAGGTGCACCTCTATACTTTCTCAATTTATTGTTCTAATTTGAATACATTTCTAGGTCATTTAGTTAAGTCTTGCATATCATTTACATTTCTTGTCTTTCCAAGCCCTGGCTTGGTGGTGAAACCCCTTTATACCTTTAATCATACCCTAGTACAACTTATTTAAGATCTCTTTCCCTCAGTTCGTCCATTGACTGAGATCTCTAAGGTCTCCTTGAGTGAAATTTGTAGGAAAGTGGTTGTTCTATGTCCTAACACATATATATACCCAAACCATATTTTTTGAGGTTTTAGGTCCCTCTTAATTAAATTAAACTTAATTATACCTCAATAAGTAGTATTTTACATCTACAAGTCTAATAAATTACATTTTTTGAAGGGGAAATTTGACAAAAACTAATATCAAAACATAACACTTTACCTTGAGCAATGTGTGTTCTAGGAATAGGGACCTCAGACCCATTCACCCATGAGAAAATGGGTCATCCCAAGGCTTTGGAAACCATTTTTAAAACATGTTTTGGTGGTATTTTTATCATCCCAAATTCGAATTTCAAAGGTTGGCTTGTAATGTTTAATTTTCAAGAAATTAAGGATAAATGTCTATAAATACAAGGTTGTCTTATCAAATTAACATTAGATTTCAAGGGCACAATTGAGAGAACTTTCACAAGAGAAAATATTATTCTCAAGAGAATTCAAGAGCATAATTATCAAGGATTTATTGCAGCATTCAAGATCTCAAGTATCATGTCAAAGTCTTTTGCAATCATGCATATTTTTGGAGCTAACATTGTGATGTAGGTTTCAAGATCTAATCCAAGCATTCAAGTCAAAGATTCAAATAAAGAATCAAGCATCAAGACTCACATCCATTGAATCCATTTCATACAAGATTAGGCTCAACATTTTATATTTCTAAAGGGTTTGAATTTTTCATTTATCATTCCTTTCCACATTTCATTATTTTAACTCAAGGATTAATTACCAAAACAAGGTTTGACCAAGGAAAACACCCATTCAATGAAAAATAAATAAAATTACTCATGTTTGTGCTGGAGATTCTAGGTTGAATAAAAGTTGAAGATCTTAAAGTAGCAAAGTTGCAAGAAGTTGCATTTGTTGTCACCTTTGTTGTCATCTCATGAAAACTCAGATCCTAAAATAATTTCTAACTTTTTGACAATGGGACATAAGGGAATCAAAAGTGAAAACCCAAGTCTTGAGGATCTTGAAATCAGATTTTAATTCCTGTAAAAATGAATCATTAGCCTATATGTGAATGAGTCCCAAGATAGCTTCTAGAAACCACATTTTGTAATAGGTGTACAAATTTTTTCCCTTCTCATATTTGCTAGACGTTTGTTGTTTCTGATAGTCCTATGTTTCATCAACTGTATGCAACCTTTGCATGTCATGAATGAGTGCATTTAGTATTTTTCATCTTTCTCCCAAAATCCATGTTCAATCCTTTTTGTCACTATTTTTGTCAGGACACTTTGCAACATTTTTTATGACATTTTTATGATGACTTAGATTTCATAAATCTAAAGGGAAGTTATGGATTATCTTAGTTTTATGCTTAATCTAAAAGGTCCAAGTGTTAGCTCATATTTTTATTTTTGATTTACTATTTTTAGTTTGTCTCCCAAGAGTGCATTTCAATCATATTTACCCATAGCACTGACTCACCTAAGGGCTAAAAGTTAATTCTATCTTGGAGGATCTCATTTCCTAAATGAAATAGAAAATAGGTAGGCTCATTACATCCCATTTTCCCCTTTCTATTTATAGTAAGTTTGATCAAACATTCCAAATTTGGTATAAAACCCTATGTGTTTTGAACCCTACCCTATATTTTTCTATGTTTCATAATGGAAAACCCAACATATTTCAATATTCTAATTTTTTATTTGGAGTGCATTAAAACCCTAGATCTAGGATTTGAACTAATTCATTGCATTTATGGTTTATAAATTTTTCATAAAGTTGCATTGCATTTTAGTTGTAAACTTGTATTTTGAATTCATTTTAAATGTAAAAATTCAGCAAAAAATGCATAATGTTAGATTGATTTTAAGTAATAGTTAAATAGTAGCATACTTTGACTCACTCAAATCAGAAAATTGGATCAAAATTGCATTTAAAAATAGGTCATTTTGGTTGTCATTTAGCATTTTTTTGCACTTGCATTCAACTTTGATTTTCCATATTTTTGAAAATATTAGTACAAGTCTGAGACCTGGAACAGAGAACAAAAAGAACAACTTAGAAAGTACATTTTTCATTTTAAAAAAAACCATAAATAGAGACCGCTTCACCCATGGGTGAATGAGTCCATCAGGGCCTCTCAAAACCATCTTTTCTAAGGTTTTTTTTGGTTCTCTACACTTCCTAGATCGGTTGGTAACCAACTGTTTCAGTCTAAAAAATTTCAAGGATTTCTAATTTATGCATTGGGTTTAAATCATGCATTTAGTTCAGCCATTTTAAATCATTCCAAAATTATTTCAGTGTTGACATTTACTACACAAATTGCCTAAGCTAGAAAGATTACTTTTCACACAATGTTAGTATCCTTCCTTTCCAAGAATTCCAAAGAAAAGCTCATGAACAAGCATGCTATTCATTTTTCCAATATTTTTTATAGTTATGAGAATCTGTTATGCAAGAGAGTGAAAATGTTGACACATTCCTTAATTCAACATCCCCAAATATCTCTCCTATTTGTGAGAATATTTTAGTGAAAGAGGATGAAAGTGTTGCAAGTATGAAGGTATTGTCATTGATTTCAATAGGAAGTCTACTTACTGGTGTTGTCATTGATGTCAACTCTATGTTAAGGAAGTTGTTGCATGATGAAGATGTTGAGGATATTAAAAAATATGTGAAAAAGAGGAAAACAAGTTGATGCAAGTTGTTCATGTATAGTTGAGATATTTAGGAAGTGTTGTGAGTAGATGGAGCTATCTTTTTGTTGCAGTGTCTAAAGATGAATTGGAATAAAGTAATAAGTTGAGATGATGTCTCTGGTACTTGGTTTCCAAGTTCTTTTGAGAAAATTTGATAATCAGAGTAAACTTTGTTGTGTAGGTGTTCATAGTGTGCTCCTGTATTATTCTCTATGTTTCTTCTATATAGATCCTATTCCTATACGGATATGATATGTTGCTCATGGTTGTTAGAGGTTGTTACATTTAGAATTTAAGTTTCTAGATCATTGTACAAAGCGAGATATTTTCACCAGTGTGTGAACTAGTTTTTTAGTGATGTTTTTTGTGGCCTAGGAGAAATGCATTTCCTTCGCATTTCTCTATTGTTTGGTTTGAGGTTGTGTGGATTTGGTAAGTTTCTTATAATTTTCTTGTCTTTCTATATTCAAGGTTTCACTTTATTTGGTGTTGTATGGAGTTAGTTTCATTTTTTAGTATGTGAATAAGGTTTAGGGATTGTTCTAAGTTGAAGTATTCAAATAATGCAAGGTTGGATGAAGTGTTTTTTGAATCTCAAGTAGTTCATGGATTATTCTAGATCATGTTCAAGTGATCTCTCTCATCTAGAACTCTCAAATTGATTTAGGGAAGCATGCACTTAATGAAAATGGTGTTTAGCATGGGTATTGGCCAACCTTGTGTTAACACTACATGTTAGTCTTCTAGAAGGGTGTTGAGGTGTGTTGGGATCTATTTGGTTCCTAATTAAGTATTTATGTAGGTCACCATCATTTCTATCCATCACCAAAATGTTTAGGTGTAGACCTATTTTGAATTTGTATGTATAATGGCTAGTTGATGATGTTAGTGTAATTAATATTTAATTACACTTGCATAACTTTACTTAGGTAATATTTAATTCCTAGGTTTATTATTCTCATCCTTATCTTGTTGAGCTATCTTGTTGCTCAAGATAAGATTAGGGTTATGCATCTTTCCTTTTATAAAGAAAATCATCTCTTGTAATTAAGAATTCTTGAATAATTAATATTTGCACATCTTTTGAAAAGCTATTCTTTTTCTATTTTTCTCTTCTATGGAAGGCTTTTTTCTAGTTTACATTTGAGATCTTGGTTTCTAACATGGTATCAGAGCCTTGATTTGCAACCCCTTCTTAGATTTTTGAGAAAATCATAGCAAAGTTCATTCGAGATTCCTCGAGGGTATCATGCCTTGAGTTCATTTATGTTGAGATTATGGATTGCACAGCCCCTGAAGCTCTGGAATCTTAAGTGAAGGAATTTAGCCATGAAAGATAATCAACCACAAAGAGAAGTGTTGCAACTATGGAATGCTGATTAAAGATTCTATATTGATAATATGATTGATATGATATTGGATATTGATATGATATAAATGAACAACATGATTGATTATATAGGCAAGAAGGAAAACCTAAGATGCATGAGATGTTGCCTTGTGTCTTGATCTAACAACATGTGACAACATGTGAACCCTATCTAGATGATTATTAAATGTTGAGATAAGTTCTAGAAGGACAACTCATCTTCTAGAAGGAATATTATCCCACCAAACATGGAAGGGAATATTACCCTATTTATTTATGATTTATCTAATAATGCAACCTAGGACTTAATTAATTAAATGCAAGACCTAAGTTAACTTATGCTAGTGTAATAATTAATTAATTACACTAACACCCCCCATAAGTTCAACTTAGGGAGGAAAATGCAATGATTATGAAAGATGATGATGATGATGGGTCCCAGCTATGAGGCCATGTTAGGTACCCATGTACATGAAGATGCATAAAATATCGCACAACCAAAGAAAAGGGGAAAACCCAATGGGAAGAAAACCCCTCTCCAAAAAAGGAGATGAAAATGCAGAAAATGTGAGATAGGATGGGAAGGATGGAGGACTCCCAAATATCCCCCAAGTACACCATCCATCACATGGATACAATACAATAGTTCCTCCATAGGGAGAAAATAGAGAGACACTATAGCCCCCCCAGAAGATGATATCACCTGTAAAGACGGTAAGTGTTTGAAGACAAAACATGATCCAATGTCGATAAACAACTTGTCTCCCTTCTGAAAGAAACAAAACCAAGTGCAAGTGCAGAGATGCTTCCCATTCCAGATAGGAATTGAAGGAAGGAAGGATGAAAATGGATGATGATGTCTCTGAACTTTTCTCAAATGTCTCCTTGTCTGATGAAGATGCCACAATCAATGAAGAGGGTGACAAACCAAGACGATGCAGAAACTGATATCGAACAATATCCAAAGATAGTGATAGAATGGATATGATGGATGTGATGGAGACTTGATAGCCCCCCTTGAATGAAGTGTCCTCAAAACCACTGAAGGAATTCTGAAGAAACGAAGGTTTCCAAACCACAAATCTCCCACTAGGAAGAAGAAAATCCAATGGTGGTTGCTGAAGAAACCTCAAATCCTGAAAGGAGTAACAAGGAAGAAGTCTCAGATATGAAATCTTTGAAGAGAAACCAAGTGCTTCCAAGACGGTCTCAGGATCCCCAATCAAGGTCAAGACAAAGGAATGAGGAGACTCAAAACAACTCTCCAAAGCCAAATCTGAATAGAGGAGTGATATCCCCTCAAGAATGTCCCCCAAACCTGTAGAAGTAGCCAAGTCAATGATACCTGAAACAAAGCCATCCTGTGATGTCAAGTCTGAAAAACTGAATGTGTCCTGATGGATGATGATAGTGGAAGCCTCAAGCAATGATTCTAGACAAGGAATCGCTAAATTTGAAGGGATACCAACTGTCTCTAATGAAGAAGAAGCACTGAAAGGAACCTTGTCAACCTCTTCGGAAAGATCAAGGTAATCAACTTCCTGCACAACAATATCATCATGGGGAACCTGATTTGAAGAATGACATTCTAAATCATGACCATCGGGGAATGGTGGAGCTTTTGAATCTCCATATAGCTCCCAAAGCTTAGTCCAAAGAATGTGAGGAAAATCACAATGATCAATAGATCTCAAAACATCAGAATCAACTTGCATTGAAATAATTTCCAAAACAGTGTATCTGCTGCAACTCCAAGAAAGTTCATGAATACCTTCACTTGGATGGGGAACTATACAAAATAGATGTGGCAACAAATCAAGTGAATGAAGATGGTGGCAGATCCCATATCACCATTGTGGATAGTTACCCATGTGCAACATAAAAAAAGGAGTATATGCAAGCCCCATAATGAAATTTCTCCACAAAAAACAAAGATATTGACCTTCAACAGAAAAGAAAGACTTCCAAATAGATATGCAACTGAGAATATGCCTCAGAGATCAAGAAATTTTTCTTCAAGCTTCAGGATGTCTTAGGAATCAGGAAAATGCACCAAATTGCAAAAAACCAATAGAAGATACCTAGAGCTGAAACCAAAGAAGGTGACTGGACTAATGAAAAAAAGCACTAAAATATCTCCCGAATGCCACTAGAATCACCGAAATCCGACAATTTGATGAGAAGATATGTGCTATTGAGTCCAAAGTAGAGGGTTGAATTCAGTTGACTTTAGAATTTGATAGAAGAAAATAACTGCAAAATGGATGCCACCACTGGATAGTGCTCTAAATTCTCTTTCCGCTGGTATCTTGTTTGCGAATTTTTGATACCGTGGCGCAAAGATATGGCCTTCGGAAGAAAAACTGTAAATTGAAATGTACAGGCTAAATAAGTGCAAAAAAAAGCACCTTAGGGCAAAAAAAAAGGCCACTAGTCATTGATATGACCACGGGGCTGGCTGGCACAAAAAATAAACACTTCGCTAGATGGGTGGAGTCGAAGTGGTGCACAGGTGGTGGCACTGTTGGATGTGGCAGGGCTGGTGGATCCTCACATGACCGGGGCTCAGGCAGTTGTCGGTAGGGGCTTCGGTCACAGGTCGGTGGCCGTAAACCTTTGATGGTGATCGGTGGTGGCTGGAGAAAACGCCGAAAAAATTCAACGAAGATCAGTGATCAATGATCAGAAGCTTCGACAGACGATGGCCAGAGAATGGGAAGTCAATGGTGGTGGGGCCGAATGATGACAGCAGTGATGCAGGCGGTCGAGCCAACAACTTTGAGGAGATCGGTGTATGCAAATGGAATAATTTTTGAATTGCAATACTTTGCAATATTCAAAAATTAAAAACAAAACACCGAAAAAAAGTGAATGCTAACCAGAGGAAAAAATGAAACCCAACTATATCCGCAAAATTGAATATTTCTGCTGACCATCAATTTAAATACTAGGTCACCCACGCAGAGTTTGTTTTTTCTACCAACATTAGAAAAAAATAGCCCAAAAAATAGCCAATAATTTTTTTGATTTTTCTAAAAAAAAATTGCCTTGATGGAGGACTGAAAGGGGGATTTTTTTCTGCAAAATTGTACGGATAGTACAAAAATTGCAAACCCTAGATAATACCTCAACTAGCTCCCAAATGATATGTCTCTGATTTTGACGAATGAACAGGTGATCTATGGGTTTTGAGGCCTTATGGATGCAATGGAGAGGTCGGAGAGAGCCTGATCTACACCAGAAATTAGCTTAGCTCTTGGGTAGAACCAACTAGCCTTCAAGAAAAAACTCCAAGCCTACAAAGAATCTCACACTCCAACTTCCTGGATCAAGGGTTGATGTTTCACTAGACTAGCTCTGATACCATGTTGAGATTATGGATTGCACAGCCCTTGAAGCTCCAGAATCTTCAATGAAGGACTTTAGCTATGAAAGTTAATCAACCACAAAGAGAAGTGTTGCAACTATGGAATGTTGATTAAAGATTCTATATTGATAATATGATTGATATGATATTGGATATTGATATGATATAAATGAACAACATGCCTGATTATATAGGCAAGAAGGAAAACCTAAGATACATGAGATGTTGCCATGTGTCTTGATCTAACAACATGTGACAACATGTGAACCCTATCTAGATGATTATTAAATGTTGAGATAAGTTCTAGAAGGACAACTCATCTTCTAGAAGGAATCTTATCCCACCAAACATGGAAGGGAATATTACCTTATTTATTTATGATTTATCTAATAATGCAACCTAGGACTTAATTAAAAACCCTAACATTGCCCTTTGTTTTGTCGATTTCTAAGCAGTTGGTCTGGAAGGCAATTTTTTTTTGCATCGGGGGCTATACAACCTCCCCAACATGCTCCTTGAGGCGCGTTTTTCGAAAAAAAATCCAAAAAAACAAACAAAGAAGAAATTTTTGGAGAAAAATCTGCGCTGCCAGTGTAAAACTCGGGTGCCGCCCATCGGCCACTAAGCGGCCACCGAAGGGCCGCTCAGCCCGATGGTGCTACCCATCAGCACTGCTGACTCAAGCTCAGCCCTCCAGGCCCCTGTAGCACTGGCTCTGGTCCTATGGGGGACTGGGCGCTATGTGCCCAGCCCCTGGCTGGCTGCCCAACCCTAGTGGCAGTCCCATGGAGAACCAGGGGCTGACTTTTTTTTACCCCCTTGGGCACCCTGCAACCCTTATTGGGCCTTCTAAAGCAGTTTTTACAAAATCAGGTGTAAGTTTTGCATATGGTGTCCTCTTTTTTGCAAACGAGATATCGTTGGAAAGCTAATTATGACACCGATCTATTGGTGAAAGTGGCTTTATCTTATTTTTCTCTAGATTTATTTTGTAGGTCCTTGAACTCATTTTTTTTCACTTCAGAGGGCATATCTTTTGACTCGGTGATCCTTTTTTCATCATTCTTGCAGTGTTGGGAAGATGATTCAGTCCTCTACACATATATGAGGTCTATTTTTATTTTATTTTTATGAATGTTAGCATTCTCTTCTTTTACAGTCATTGGGTTATTGTAATAAATGAGCTGAGATAAAGTTCCATTAGGGGGGTTTCTTGCATAATAATCTAATTAGAGTGTTGTTTTTCTCTTTGATCTCCATCTTCATCTTGTTTTGATGGAAAATCGCATGGGTTATCTAGTTTCTTAGTTTCTTTTGGCCACATTTTTTCTCTAGCTTGACACATTCAAATTCACATCGGTTCACACTTTAGTTGAGAGATTATGGTTATTGATCTGTATTGGTTCAAATCCTTCTTAGTTTGAGGGCCATATTTTTATGGTTAATGTTCCAGAGTCTTCATGGTACTCCTTCCCATGGAAGATTTTTAGTCTCAGTTTGGCATCAGCATCGAGATACACGTTTTCCAGATTCACTCATCATTTCATCTACTATTGTTTCACAGATTCCAGGGTTGTTCCAGTTTGTGAGTTTTCCAGTGTTCTGTGGCATCGGGTCTGCTGGCATATTATTATGATTTCATTTCTGGTTCTTGTAGACAAAAGTATCTTTCCTTGCTTGTCAGCTTGCGGTTCCAGTGTTACTCCACAGTGTTCTTCCAGTGCTTCTTTGTAGCAGTCATCTCATTGTAGGGGGGTTTTTTCCCACTGAGTTTTCCTTCTCTACCTCATTATTGTATTTGTACTTTGGTACCTGATCAGGCCTTGTTGTTGGGACCCATTCATGCTTTCTTGCATTCATCATATTTTTTAGGCGCATTCATTTTTAGTCTCCCTAAGTTGTACTTATGGGGGGGTGTTAGTGTAATTAATATTTAATTACACTTGCATAACTTTACTTAGGTAATATTTAATTCCTAGGTTTATTATTCTCATCCTTATCTTGTTGAGTTGTCTTGTTGCTCAATATAAGATTAGGGTTATGCATCTTTTCTTTTATAAAGCAAATCATATCTTGTAATTAATAATTCTTGAGTAATTAATATTTTCGCTTCTTTTGCAAAGCTCTACTTTTTCTGTTTTTCTCTTCTATGGAAGGTTTTTTTCTGGTTTGCATTTCATAACTTTACTTAGGTAATATTTAATTCCTATGTTTATTAGTCTCATCCTTATCTTATTGAGCTACTTGTTGCTCAAGATAAGATTAGGGTTATGCATCTTTTCTTTTATAAAGCAAATCATATCTTGTAATTAAGAATTCCTAATAATTAATATTTGCACATCTTTTGCAAAGCTTTGCTTTTTTTGTTTTTCTCTTCTATGGAAGACTTTTTTTTGGTTTGCATTTCATAACTTTACTTAGGTAATATTTAATTCCTAGGTTTATTATTCTCATCCTTATCTTGTTGAGATATCTTGTTGCTCAAGATAAGATTAGGGTTATGCATCTTTTCTTTTATAAAGCAAATCATATCTTGTAATTAAGAATTCCTAAATAATTAATATTTGCACATCTTTTGCAAAGCTCTTCTTTTTCTATTTTTCTCTTCTATAGAAGGATTTTTTCTAGTTTGCATTTCATATCTTGGTTTCTAACAGCTGACATTGGAGAATGCTTTTGAGATTGAGGTTGATAGAAACATGTGTGGAATTGTTGTGAGTTGAAGGTATGAAAGAAGTGTGAAGTAAGATAAATGCAAGATTGATGAGAGTGATGTGTATGATGTGAATTTGAGAAGAGCAATGTGAATTTCAAGTGTTAGGGTTCCTTAAGGTAGTGAGTTGAAGGCATCTGAAATCATTCAAGAAAGGCTATGAGATTGTTGGAGCATTATGGTGGATTCCTTGTTGCATTGAGAAAGTATTCTATATGTAACATTCTTCTTTTATCTTCTTGTATTTCTTTTTATGGTAGTGAGCCTTGGTTGTGAGCCTTTTTGGACAATGTGTCATATTCTGGTAGTGAGCCCTTGTACCAATTTTTTAATTACTTATATTGTGAGCTAATCCTCAACATGCTTTTTTCCTCATTGGGTTTTCCACATAAATCTATTGTTCTCTTATGTATGGTGTTGGTATTTTTTTTATTATCATTTGCATTACATGTTTAATCACATTAACATATTAAGGTTTTAATGAATACATGTGGATCTGATTACTGCTGAGGGCTTTGAAGATTTCATTTTCAACAAATCATTCATCCCCTCTCTCAGTTGTCTTGTTCATTCAACAATTGGAATTAGATAAAGGATCCTTGGAGAAGAGCTTAAATGCTTGAGGTAGATCCAGGATGGTGAAAAGGGTTACTTTGGAATGTCCTAAATTTGATGGCATAGATTATGCATTTTGGAAGAAAAAGATGAAAGAATATCAATAAGCTCAAGGATTTAAGATTTAAAAGGCTTATTAGACTGCATATAATCCACTTGTAAATGGTCCAAGTACAAGGAGATCAAGGCACATGAGATCAATTCTAAGGAAATATTTATTATTGTGAATACTCTGTCAAATATTAAATTAGTAAAAGTTCTGAGTTTGAAGACTTTTAAAGAGTTTTGGAACAAGTTAGAAAGCATTTATGAAGGGTGATCCCATAATAGTGGTTTACAATTTTTGGCCAAACTGGACACTGAAATTATTATTTTTAACTAAATCTTCACATTTGGGCACCTATAGCGGCTAAACTGTGAGGAATTTGAAGATGGTGCAAACTAGAGTCTCATTAAATTTTGTCTGTAGATTCTAAAAATATTTTTGGAATCAAATTGCACTCTTTTCCATCTCCCACGAAAATTGATTTTTTTTAGAAAACAACATTTTTAAAAAGTGACCTTTATTATAACATAACTATTTTTCCATGAAGGATAAAATTATAATTCTTTCAAATTTAGATTTGTGGCTCTGATATCTAGTTCTTCCACTTGGTTAGATATATTTTTATTGAATATTTTTTCCTTAATCAAGTTTCAAAGTCAAACAAATTACAATTTAGACATAGCCACCTGAGTATAAGCGGCTTTTTTATTATATATGTCAAAATTTTATTTTATTTTTTTGTTGGATCAAGGACTTCAATATCTGCATTGCACTCATATTTTTAAAATTTTCTTTTGATAATCTTCTATTTTTTCACATGTGAAGAACAAAGAAATTCATTTTCGATGAAAACCTATGTTTAATAAAACTTAAAAAACAAATACATAACAAAACCAAAACATATTAAAATTATATTCATTGGATGGCTTGTTCTAAGGAATACCATAATCATTTGAAATAAATTTTAAATGAATTCATTTGATCCCCCAAAAGCTAAATCAAAAGTGATTTTTATCAGCATTTTGATAGGTGTAAAGGAGACGCATTTATAGGTATGGTTTAAAACTAGCGAGGTTCTATCCAAAGGTGATTTGATCAAACCCTCTTCAATTGGAATCCTTTAAATGGAACTTTTCAAGGCTTAAATCATTATATTTTCTAAAAATATGTGATTTCAGCTAAAATTCGTTCCTCTTAGGAATTGTAAACCACTATTATGGCGGCACGAAGAAGGCGAAAAAACAAGCAAAGTTGCTTGAATTGAAGGAACAATTGGAGACCCCATATGTGAAGATGGAAACAATCAAAATCTACATGTAGAGAGTTGATGAGTTGGTGAGTGCAATGAGAGATCTTGGTGCACAAGTCAAAGAATATAAAGTGGTAAAGAAAGTTATCATATCTCTTCTTGATGCTTATAGTGAAAAGGTATCTACTATTGAGGAAATTGAAAATCTTGATACTTATTCTACAGATCAGATGATTGGTACACTAACTTCATTTGAAATGAGAAAAAAAGGGCTTGAAAAAGGGTATAATTGTAGAGACTGATTTCAAGGTTGGAGTATCAGAAAAGGTTGAAGATTTAGATAAGGAAGATCTTAATGATGTGGAAGCTAACTTTATAAGAATGAAGAAGGGCACCGATAAGGACAAAGGTAAACTACCTTTCAAAATTTTTAACTATGGTAAGATAGGTCATTATGCTTCAAGATGTCCAAGAAGAGCTATAAATAATAAGAACAAAGAAAATAAAGGAAAAATGATTAATAAAGCTTACTATGTGAGAGAAGATGCTTGAATGTTTTATGATGAGTCTAACTATGGAGACTTTGATGACAATGAATTCTTGTTCTTGGCTATTAAAGAAGAACTTGGTTCTACTAACTCTGAAAGTTGTGTGAAGGAAATTGATTCAAAGAAGGATAAAGTTAAAGGTACTTTGGTATCTAATTTTCCTATTAAAGAATATAAGAGTTATTGGGTTGTTGACAGTGGCTACTCTAATCACATGACTAGAGACAAGAGTAAGTTTGTTAATCTTGAAACATATTATGGAGGACTAGTTAAATTTGGAGATGATTTAGGCCCTAAGATTTATAGAATAGGTTCAATTAGTTTTGTTGGCAAGCATAACACTAGTAATGTTTAGGGTATGTGCAAGATCATCATGGAAAAAACAAGCCCTTAAGTGGTGATGAAAATTCAAAAAAATCAGAGTTAAGAAACTTGACATAAAAAGTTGAATAAGTTATCTATATTATTTCAAAAATATGTAAGAATAGAATTTGTATCAAATTGAATGTAGTTTCTAAACTACTAGGTTTATTTAAAAAAAATTCTATTTGGTGAAAATTTGAAATTTTAATGCAATAACACTTAAATTTTAGGGAAAAAATAAGAAGTAGGTGTCTGTCTGACCACCCTACCCACAATAAAATGATAATATTTTTTTATAATATTTTAGATATAAGTAGAGGACTCATGTCTCGATGTGATGCATATTTTATTGTAATTTTTTCCTAGTAAATAATTAATTATGATTTTTTTTATTAAATTTATTAAAAAATATAAAAAAACTTGTATGTTTGACCACCTTAACTTGGTCAAAACTTCGTGAAATTATTTTTTTGTTTTTAATCCTATAGAATGCGAAGAATAGAATGTGATGCATGTTTAGGATTCAAAAAATGCGATACCGTTTGAAAGTTATAGATGTTTTTCAATCAGCCTATCAATCAAGACTTTAGTCGTAATTCAAATAGAAAATGAATAACAATTATTTATTAAATTAAAAATAAAGCATAATTTATATTGGTGGAAAGTTGAGAATCTCCTTTAAAAACCCTTTTCATTTCATCAATTTTGGGTAAAAGAAGTCATCAGCCACATACCCTACACATACCCATCATATCGCCACTTGTGGCCCATCATGATCCTACACATACCCTTTCCTATGTTAAGGGTTTAAGGCATAACCTTTCAAGTGTTCAAAAAATGTGTAGCAAGGGATAAAATCTTGTGTTTAAGGATGAAATATGTGAGATCAGAGAAGGGTCTGAAACTTTGATTGTTGTTGGGAAGAGAACATATGTAAACATTTATTAGCTTAAGGGTGCTAATGGACATTGCTTTATGTCTCAGATTAGTGGCAGTTGGTTATGGTACTAGAGGATGTGTCATATGAATTTTGATAATTTGGAAAGAATTAGTTTAGTTCATGCAATAAGAGATTTACCAAGAATCAGAACGCCTATCAATTCTATTTGTGAGAGTTGTCAATTTGGAAAACAAAGAAGGAGTAGATTCAAGGGAATGGAACAATCTTCTACCAGATTACTAGAATTAGTACATGTAGATATTTGTGGTCCTACAAGGGTGAGAATTCTACAAGGTGACAATTACTTTATGCCCTTTATTGATGATTATTCTAGAATGACATAGGTTACTTTTCTTAGAGAGAAATTTGAGGCATTAGATAAATTCAAGGCATTTGATGGTATGGATGAGAATGAAATAGATCTAAAAATTAGATGTTTGAGGTCTAAAAGCGGTGGTGAATTAACCTCAAATGAGTTTAACATGTTTTGTAAAGTTCATGGAATAAATAGGCATTTTTTTTACCCTTAGAACTCCTCAGTCAAATGGAGCCGTTGAAAAGAAAATCCATACTATTCAAGAAGCTGCAAGAACTATGATGAAACAGGAAAATTTACTGGAAGTCTACTAGAGAGAAGCTATTCATACTATTGTTTACATACTTAATAGAGTTCAAGCTAAAGCCAACAACACAAAGACTCCCTATGAGCTATGGTATGGAAGGATTCCTATTGTGAAGTACTTTAGAGTATTTGGAAGTAAATGTTATATCAAAAGAGAAGAAGAGATCTTAGGAAAGTTTGATGAAGGTAACTTCCTTGGGTATTCTATTAAAATAAAATCTTACAGTTGTTACAAAAAAAGGATAAGAAAGATTGTTGAAAGTAAAAATGTTAAGGTTAATGAAAAATTATAGAATTCAATTATAGTGGATGGATATGTGTCAGATGACCTTAATTGCAGAATAGTTAAAGAAAAAGCTGATGAAGAAGAAGTTTAGAATTAAGAGGAAGAAGCTGCAAAGAAGACCACTAAGACCCCTAAGACCCCTAAGTATGTGCAAAAGAATCATTTTGAAGATCAAATGATTGGAGACAGAAGGAAAGGTGTATTGACAAGAAGAAAAGATGGTGAAGTTGAGGTAAATTTATGTTTAATTTCTAAAGTTGAACCTAAAATAGTGAATGAAGCATGCAAGGATGGAAATTGGATGAAAGAAATGGAAGAAGAACTTATGCAGATAGTAAAGAATCAAACTTGGGAATTGGTCCCTAGACCAACAAACAAGAACATAATTGGAATTAAGTGGGTATTCAAAAAATACGTTGAATGAGAATGGAGAAGTAGTAAGAAACAAGGCATGACTTGTGTATAAGGGTTACTCACAAGTGGAAGGTATAGACTTTGAGGATAAATTTTCTCTTGTGGCTAGGATGGAAGCTATCAAAATTGTTTTGGCATTTTTAGCACATAAGGACTTTAAAGTTTTCCAAATGGACATGAAGTGTGATTTTCTAAATGGTGAATTGGAAGAAGTTTACATGGAACAATCAAAAGGATTTTAGTTGTTAGATCAACCAGATATGGTACATAAATTGAAGAAGGAACTATATGGTTTGAATTAAGATATCAGAGCTTGGTATGCAAGTTTGGATAGATATTTTTTATAAGGATTCAATAAAGGCACCCTAGATGGGTATGTGTAGGATCATGATGGGCCAAAAAGTGACGATATGTAAGTGATATGATGGCCCATGTGGCTGATGACTTTTTTTATCCAAAATTGATGAAATGAAAAGGGTTTTTAAAGGAGATTCTCAACTTTCCACCAATATAAATTATGCTTTACTTTGAATTTAATAAATAATTATTATTCATTTTCTATTTGAATTACGACTAAAGTCCCAATTGATAGGCTTATTCAAAAACATCTATAACTTTTAAATGATATCACATTTTTTGAATCGAAAAAAAGTGTCACATTCTATGCTTCGCATACTATAGGATTAAAAAGAGAGAGTTGAATTTCATGAAGTTTTGACCAAGTTAAGGTGGTTAGACATACACATTTTTATATTTTTTAAAAGTTGTAATAAAAAATTCATAATTAACTATTTACTTGGAAAAAAATTACAAAACATATGCATCACATTGGGACATGAGTCCTATAATTATATCTAAAATCTTATAAAAAAATATTATCATTTTATTATGGTTAGGGTGGTCAGACAGACACCTACTTTTTATTTTTTCCCTGAAATTTAAGTACTATTGCATTGAAATTTTAAAATTTCACCAAATAGATTTTTTATTTTTTTAAAATAAATTTAGTAGTTTAGAAACTACATTCAATTTTCTACAAATTCTATTCTTACATATTTTTGAAATAATATAGATAACATATTCAAATTTTTACGTCAAGTTTCCTATTTTTTCTGAATTTTTTGCCACTTAAGGGCCTGTTTTTTCCATGATGATCCTGCACATACCCAGATAGTAATCTTTACTTCAAAATTGAGGAAGAAAAAACCTTGATAATAGTTGTATATGTGGATGAAATTATCTTTGGAGGAAATGAAGCTATATGTAAGAAATTTGTTGAAGAGATGTAGAAAGAATTTGAAATGTCAATGTTTTGGGAGATGCATTTCTTCCTTGGGCTACAAATCAATCAAACAGATAAAGGGATTTTTAGTTCAAAGTCTAAGTATGTCAAAGAGATGTTGAAGAAGTTTGGAATAGATGACTCCAAACTTGTATGCACTCCTATGGTGAATGGTTGTAAATTGAGAAAAGATGATGATTCGACTAAGGTTGATAAGAGAAAATATAGATCTATGATTCATGGACTGCTATATCTAACTGCCACCAGACTAGACATCATGCATGCAGTTTTTCTAGTGGCTAGATTTCAAGAAGATCCTAAAGAAACACAAGTTGTAGCAGTAAAGAGGATATTCAAATATTTAAGAGGTGCTCTAGATTATGGCTTGTGGTATCCTAAGGGTATTGATTTCACATTAAGTGCTTATACAGATGTAGATTGGGCTATTTGTGTTGATGATAAAAAAGTACTAATGGTGGTGCATTCTTTCTTGGATGTAGACTAGTGTCATGGTTGAGCAAGAAACGGGATTCAATTTCCCTATCTACTGCAGAGGCTGTGTATATTGTAGTAGCATCATGTTTTACACAAGTTTTGTGGATGAGACATACATTGAAGGATATCAGAGTTGTATATGATGATCCTATTTCTATATAATGTGACAATACAAGTACAATTAACATTTCATATAATCTAGTGATGCACTCAAGGAAAAAGCATATATCTATTAGGTATCACTTTTTGAGAGAGAAGGTTATAGATAATGAAGTAAGGCTTGAGTATGTTCCTATAAAGGATTAGGTTTTTGACATATTTACTAAGGCTCTTCCTAAGGATACTTTTGAGTATATTCAAGAGAATTTGGGGGTTAATACCCCTCCCTGCTTGAACTAGATGCATATAGATGTGCATTATTATAGCAGATCTATGGATCTATCTCTTTTTTAGGATTGATGTTGGTGGTTACCTCTCAGGGGGAGTAGGTAGTGTCATTTTTTTTCATTGAGTTGTTGATATGATTGGGTGTAGTCCTAAGGCATAGTATTTAGAGCAGGTATTTCAGTTCAGTGTGAAAGAGGGAGAACAATGCAAATCATTTTATCCTTTTCCATTGATGTCAAAGGGGGAGAGAGAATCATGCGAAAAGGTGCAAGGTATCAAGTTGTGTATATTGTCTAATCATTATTGTCAATGGGAGAATGAAGCATAAGTTGTAAGAGGGAGAGATAAATGTTGTATTAAGAAAAAGGAGAGTTGTATTTAGTTGTCTTTGATAGTTTTTGACATCATGTATGTCCATCAATGACAAAGGGGGAGATTGTTGCAAGTATGAAGGTGTTGTCATTGATGTCAATAAGAATTCTACTGACTAGTGTTTTCATTGATGTCAACTATGTGTTAAGGAATTTGTTGCATGTTGAAGATTTTGAGGATATTGAGAAAATTGTGAAAAGGAGAAAAACAAGTTGATGCAGGTTGTGCATGTATATATAGTTAAGATATTGAGGAATTGTTGTGAGTACATGAAGCTATCTTTTTGTTGCAATATCTAAAGATGAGTTGGAATGGATTAATGAGCCGACATGATGTATCTAGTACTTGGTTTCCAAGTGCTTTTGAGAAAACTTGATAATCAGAGTAAATTATGTTGTGTAGGTGGTCATAGTGTGCTTTGGTATTGTGTTTCACATTTCTTCTATATTGATCCTATACCTATATGAATCCAATATGTTGTTCATGGTTGTTAGAGGTTGCTATATTCAAATTTTGGGTTTTTAGATAATTGTACAGAGTGAAATATTTTCACCAGTTTGTGAACCAGTTTTTCAGTGATGTTTTATGTGGCTTGGGAGAAATGCATTTGATCCACATTTCTCCACTATTTGGTTTCAAGTTGTCTAGATTTGGGAAGTTTATTATAATTTTTGTATCTTTTTGTATTCAAGGTTTCACTTGATTTGGTGTTGTACAAAGTTTCATTTGTCAGTATGTGAATAAAGTTTACCAGTTGTTCTAAGTTGAAGTATTCAAATAATGTGATATTGCATAAATTTTTTGATGAATCTCAAGTAGTTCATAGATTATTCTAGACCATTTTCAATTGTACTCTGTTACCCAGAACTCTTGTATTGATTTAAGCAAGCATGTACTTAATGATTATGGTGTTTAGCACGGGTATGGGATGACCTCATATTAACGCTACATGAAAGGATTGTACAAACATGTTGAGGTGTGTTGGGATCTATTTGGGTCCTAATTAAGTATTTATGTAGGTTTCCTTCATTCATATCCACTACAGGAATGTTTAGGTACATACCTATTTTGAATTTGTGTGTATAACAACTAGTTGTCAACATTGGAGAAGGTTTTTGAGGTTGAGGTTGATATAAATAAGTGTGGTGTTATTGTGGGTTGATGGTATGAAATAAGTGAGAAAAAATATAGATGTGATATCGATGAGAGTGATTTGTGTGATGAAAACTTAACTAGAGCAGCACATATTTCAATTGTTAGGGTTCTTGAAGGTAGTGAGTTGAAGGCATATGAAATCATTCAAGCAAGGCTGCGAGATTGTGTGAGCATTGTGGTGGATTCCTTGTTGCATTGAGAGAGTAATTTCTATGTAGCAATCTTCTTCTATCTTCTTGTATTTCTTTCTATGGTAGTGAGGCCTGGTTGTGACCCTTTTTGGATAGTGTGTCTTATTTTGGTAGTGATCCCTTGTATCAGTTTTGCAATTACTTATATTGTGAGCTAATCCTCACTGTGGTTTTTCCCTCATTGAGTTTTCCATGTAAATCTAGTTTTATCTTATGTATGGTACTTCTATTTCAGTTTATGTTATCTTCATTACACATTTAATCACATTAACAGAGTAAGGGTTTAATGAATGCATGTGGATTTGATTATTGTTGAGGGTTTTAAAGGTATAATTTACTACAAATGATTCACCCCCCATCTTAGTTCTCTTTTTCATTCAATAGTAAGCATATACAATCATGAAAATAATAGTTTCTCTTAACACAATACCTCTCCTACTAGTGAAGAAGGTATTTTGGTGATAGAAGATACTCATTGAGAGTCATGACAATCTTGAAAGCCCCTATCCTAAAAAAATATCATACTTGGGAAGATATTATGGGACAAGAGAATGAGATCATTGGTACATTTCTTAACATCACCTTACCTAGTCACCATTCATCTCTCGCCAGTGAGAATTATTTAGTGAAAAAGGATGAAATCATGGACAATCATGACAATCACATTTCTTCTTCTCCTAATATCTCCCCTAGTTGTAAATAAGATAGTTTGATGTTAGAAGATACAATCATTAAGGGTCCCAAGAATATTTTTTATCCCTCTCCTAATGCTTCTCCCACTTGGGAATATCTAATTGAAAAGAAGGTTCGAATCATTGGTAAGAATTCTTCCCTTTATGCCTCCCCTATTTGTGATGAAGTTTCCTTACAAAATCTAACCATGGAATGTGATGAACATATTGTTTTCTCCTCTCCTAAAAAATCTCCTATTAGGATAGACAACATGATGTAAGAATATGAGAGCACTGATGCATATCTTTCAAACAATAAAAATGTGGATTAATTAGAAGAAGATGATGAGGTAACATTATAATCTCCTTTACTAAAAGATAATCAAAATAAGGATAAGTGTGTTGAGGTTCTGAACATTAGATATCCCTTAGGACCTCCTATAAGTCCTCTAATTATTAGACCTCATGGAAGTATTGGACCTCCCAAGTCATCTCCTGAGCCACTTCTTATCATTTATCCATCATCACATCAACATCAAGTTCAAAATAAACCTGTGCTTATCTTAGAACCAGCTAAAAATAAACCTTTAAGTCTAGGAGATATCTTGAACTTTAAAATGTAACTTGATAGTAATAATATTTTGCAGAAATCAAGTAATAATAATGTTTCTCACAAATATAATACAAGGAACAATAGGAAATAACAAACCACTCCTGTTTCTTTACCATTACTTCAACCTATCTTTCCCAGTGCTCCTGATTTTCCTTTACATATTGGAAAGGAGTATGATCTTATATTAGACGACTTAAAAAAACTCCTCCTAAGATATCCTTATGGGATATTATTCAAGCCTCACCTAATTATCATAACATGCTTCAAAGTGCTTTACAAAAGGTTCATATCCCTCCTAATATGCAACCAAATGATATAGTATCCCTAATATAAGGAATGAGTTAAAACATTGTTTTACACCAAAGTGAGCTACCTCCTTTGTAAGTGTGAAAAAAAATGAGGCTTTCACGATAGTGGCCCACATTAATAAGTGGGGGATAAAAAAAACTCTCATCGACAATTGTTATGCACTCAATGTGTGTAGTGTAAACCTTCTTGATAGGATCAGAATGGACAAAAGACAAATTCAACCTGATTCTTTATCTATTTGTGGGTTTGATAATGTAAGAAAGCAACCACTTGGTGTGATAACATTGCCTATTAGAGTTGGAATTCCATGTTTCAAAACCTTGTTCATGTTATTCCTCAAGAAATTTTATACAATCTTATTTTAGGTAGACCATGGATTCATGAAATGCATGCAACCTTTTCAACTCTTCATCATATAATGAAATTGTCTATAACAACAAGGTTTATACAATCAAGGCCAACCCTAAACCAAATATTTTTCTCATTGAGAAAGATAAGGAAATTCCTTTGAAAAAATTGACACCAAATACACAAGTGGAACCCATTCAAGAAAAAGAACAAAAGCATATTGAAGAAGTCACAAAGTTATTTGAAGATGATTGGGGTTCCTTAGATTTTACACCTATGTTCATGGGAGAATACAAGATCATAACAAAAGAGTCTGAAAAGGGAAAAGAACCAATGGTAATTTCAACATGATATTCAAAAGGACCTTTTAAAGCATATACTTCAACCACTTTAGAAGAATAAAAAAATTACACAACAAACTTTGATGAAGCTGATTATGAACAATCACCAAACCCAAAAGAAATGGAAAAGAATTTTGGAAGAGGTTATGAACTTTTGAAAAAACTTGGTTGTAGTGGAAAAGGATGTGGTGCTAGAGAACAAGGTATTTGTGCCCCTATAGAGCCTAACACACAAGAAATAGATAGTGGTCTTGGTTATTATCCTTTGAAAGTAGCTAAAGCATCAAAAAAGTCTTCACTCAATATCAACACTATTACAAAAGATTCTTCTAAGCCAACTTTAACCTTAGTGCATCTTGAACTGATAGAGAAAACTAGTGGTCTTGGTTATTGTCCATTGATAGAATCAAATAAATCTTCGCTTAATATCAATCTCATCATGCAAAAAAAAAATTGTACTAAGAAAGAGATATCTTTATTGCAAAAGAAAGGAACGTATTATATTATTGATCAAGAAAGCACCTTTTTGAAGTTTCTCCAAGCTTGCTTGATATCTCTCCCTCCAAGGACATGAAAGAAGTAAAAAAAATAAATCATTTTGTACATATCATGGAGTTCATGGTCATTCTACTAATGAATGTAAGGCTTTGAGTGATAAATTCAACATCTTAAGGATTGTGGTGCTCTTCCTTGTGTTGATGCACCTGTTTCGTCTAATTGATAATAATCTTCATCCTATCATGTTGCTCATTACTATGTGGCATTGGTAGCTTTATGTATCTTTCTCATTTCCATTCATGGTGGTATAATTTTAGGTGTAACCATATATCTCTCGGTAGAAATGTGATAGTTCTTGGTAGTTTTCCTTGACTCTATAATTGTGGGGCAAGCATAAATAGTTTTTTGAGATGTGCATTCTTTCCAGGGATCATCTCTTCCTCTCTTTCTACTAAAAATATTGACATAGGAAGTATGTTGACATTTTAAGTGGGGGAATATTGTCCCCCATTCATTATTCACATGTTTCCTTCTTAGTGATGATAACATATAGCTCCTAATAACTATGAAATTTAATTCAAAGTGTGGTATTCTCAATTCATGTGATGTGTCTTCTTCCCGGTGACATTGGGTTTAATATCCTTCAAGATTGTGACCTTTTTGAGCATATGATATTCATCTTAGTGGTAATGCTATGGTTGGCATTCCCTAAGGTGTTAATCTTTTATCCTTTACTAGTCCTTTCTTGGAGACATTAGGCATGATATTCCCTAAGGGTTAGTTGAGGATCACGGGGTGCCAAACCAAGCCCCTAAGTGGCAATAAAAATTCAGAAAGACTGAGTTATGCAACTTGACATAAAAAAATGAATAGGATATTAACATAATTTGAAAAATATGTAAAAAAAAATGTGTATAAAATTGAATGGAGTTTAAAAGCTATTAGTCCTTTTTTGGAAAAAAAGTAAATCTATTTGGTGAAAATTCAATGCAGTAGTACTAAATTTTCAGGAAAAAATAAAAAAGGAGGTGTTTGTTTGACCACCCTAATGGGGAGAAAAAATAAATATTTTAATATAAGTAGAGGACACATTCTTGGGTGTGAAAGATATTTTCTTATAATTTATTTTCAAGTAAATATTTAGTTATGAGTTTTCTAGTAGGATTTTTTTTAAATATTAAAAACAATTTGTCTGGCTAGCCTAACTTGGTCAAAAATTTATGAAATTTTATTTTTCTTTGTTTAGAAAAAACTATATTTTATGAAGCATACTATCTATGATGCATATCTTGGATTCAAAAAATGTTTAAATTGTTTAAAATTTATATATTTTTTTCAATCAACCTATCAATTAGGACATTAGTCAGAATGTATGTAGAAAATTAGTAATAATTATCTATTTAATTCCAAATGAGGCATATAATATATTTTTGAAAGCTAAAAATTTTCACTATAAACCCTTTTTGTTTCATCAAATTTGGATAGAAAAAAGGTTGTCGGCCACTTTTATGTCATATCGCCATTGTTTGGGCCACCATTATCTTACATTGGCCCCTCAGAGGAGACCTTACATGAACTAAGCAAAATCTCTTTGAACATGTCATATTATATTTTCATTTTGTTCATAAGTATTTATCATAACACAACTTGCTAGCCTTACAACCCTTAGGTGATTCAATTCAAGGTGTGAATTTGTAGATTTCCTTATGACTAAAGGATGGGGCTCAAGTTCACTACGCACTTTTGGGAGAAAGACTAAAAATAGAAAATTATCCCACTCATGCCAAATTAAATTTGAAATAGAAATATTAAACTCAAAATAAGAAAAACTAGAAGTTAAATTACAGATCTAATAAAGGTAGAACTATGTAAATACTAGTCACCAAAAGTGAGTTTCTGAAGGATGATTGGCACTCATTTGGATAGGGGCGAATGGGTCCATTGTCTTAGATTTTATGCAACTCTTAGGAGCCTCTTATAAATATTTGAATCTTTCAATTTATCCAAGTGGTAGTGTCAAAATGTTAGAAACAAATTTCTTTAGATGAGTTTGAAATGTGAGATGACAACTTTTATTACAACTTTTTCAACTTCTTCAAATTTTCTTTTCAAGAGATCTTCAAGCTTTCTTCCACCTAGATCTGCAAACACAACATGTGAGGGAAAAATTGTTTGTTTTTGGTGAATAGGGGTTTGACTTCGTCAAACCTCATTTTGGTAATCAAACCTTGAAATGAATAAAAGCATGAAAGAGGGAATGAAGAATGGACAAAGTAATGTTACTACTCACCAAACCGTTGAATAAATATTGGAATGAAAGTATGTAACTTTCATGAAATGGATTCAATGTATGTGGATATTGACACTTGAATCTCACTTGAAATATTATTTTGAATGCTTGAATTGATCATGAAAGCTACATCAAAATGTTACCTCCAAAAAAATGCATGATGCAAGAAGAGTTTGATATAAAAAATGGATATTGAATGCTCCAATAAAATCTTCCTTTGAATGCCTTTATTTGCTCTTGAAGTCTCACAAAAATCTTAGATGAAACATAGTGAAATAACCTTATATTTATAGATATGTATCCTCAATTTCTTGAAATTCAAATATCACAAGCCGACATTGAATCATAGATTTGAATATGTTAAAATACCACCCAAAAAATGATTTAAATCTAGGTCCTAAGGTCGAGGGAGGACCCATTCACCCATGGGAGAATGGATCCCAAGTCTTATGGGTATGTGTAGGATCATCACAGATAAAACATGCCCTTAAGTGGCAAAAAATTTAGAAAAATGAAGGTTAGACAACTTGACGTAAAAAAATGAATAAGTTATCTATATTATTTAAAAAATATGTAAGAATATAATCTATAGAAAATCGAATGTAGTTTCTAAACTACTAGGTTTTAAAAATAATAATAATAATAATTTGGTGAAATTTTAAAATTTCAATGTAGTAGTACTTAAATTCTAGGGAAAAAATAAGAAGTAGGTGTCTGTATGACCACCCTAACCAGAATAAAATGATAATTTTTTTTTTATAAGATTTTAGATATAATAATAATAATAATAATAATTTGGTGAAATTTTAAAATTTCAATGTAGTAGTACTTAAATTCTAGGGAAAAAATAAGAAGTAGGTGTCTGTATGACCACCCTAACCAGAATAAAATGATAATTTTTTTTTTATAAGATTTTAGATATAAGTAGAGGACTAATGCCTTGATGTGATGCGTATTTTTTTGTAATTTTTTTTCAAGTAAATAATTAATTATGAATTTTTTATTACAATTTTTTAAAAATATAAAGCCTCGTATGCCTGACCACCTTAACTTGGTCAAAAATTCATGAAATTCAATTTTTCTTTTTATAATCCTATAGTATGTGAAATAGAGAATGTGACGCATGTTTTGGATTCAAAAAATGTGATATCATTTGAAAGTTGTAGATGTTTTTCAATCATCCTATTAATCAGGACTTTAGTCATAATTCAAATAGAAAATAAATAATAATTACTTATTAAATTCAAAGTAAAGCATGCAATTTATATTGTTAGAAAGCTAAAAATTTCTTTGAAAAACCCTTTTCGTTTCATCAATTTTGGGTTAAAAAAATTCATTAGCCACATACCCATCATATTGCCACTTTTTGGCCCATCATGATCCTGCACATACCCTTATTGGTGTTCCAAATTGACCGGTCCAATGAGTCCTAAAGAATAGCCAATTTCTCATGCTCATACTCAAAGAGAGATTTGTCCAATTGACAAGATTTAGTCAAATACTGAAATCTCCTACACTTTTGGCTCTACAAGACCAAGGTGGGTCTCCCTTTACAATGCCTAAAGACTCAATTCAATTATGCACAAACATTGCATTTTATAGTAGATAATTCCCAATCAAAATATACCAAGGAAAGCATTGACAACTTCAAATATGGCTATATTTTTGGTATCTCAACACCCACTCAGCAATTTGGAAGCAGAATTCAACACTAAACCTAAACCCAACAACATAAATTAAAATGATTTTGAATTTATAATTTGCTTTTGAAATGCATTAAGCTCAATGAAAAATTAGTGCCTAATTTTGGGCCATGGAGTCAAATGTATAATCATAAAAAGAATTCATTGGCAAATAAACTTCAACCAATGGATTCAAACTACTAATGCATTACACCAATAGATCCACTCCTGTTGTCAATCAAATTTTTCTTATAGATCTACCCTACACACTTAAAATCACAATTATCTACTCAAAGTAATTTAACTACTTCCTTCAAATAGAACCATGAACACATAACACAATCTTAGGGAAATTGAGATGACAAATTCAAACATACTTTGTATTATTGAATTCATATGATCAAATGTGTACAAATATGGAGACAATTTGATGAAATTCATGCTTTGCTTGCACAAAATGATTGATATTTACTCATGAAATCAACAATTATAACTTACAGACTCAACTCATGACTCAGACTTGGGTATGTGCAAGATCATCATGGAAAAAATAGGCCCTTAAGAGGCAAATTTTTTAGAAAAATCAGAGTTCAAAGGCAACTTCACGTAAAAAATTGAATAAGTTATCTATATTATTTAAAAAATATGTAAGAATAGAATATGTAGCAAATTGAATGTAGTTTCTAAACTACTAGGATTATTTTAAAAAAAATCTATTTGGTGAAAATTTGAAATTTCAATGTAGTAGCACTTAAATTTCAGGAAAAAAATTATAAGTAAGTGTCTGTCTGACCACTCTAACCACAATAAAATGATAATAGTTTTTTTATGATATTTTAGATATAAGTAGAGAAATCATGTCTCTATGTGATGCATATTTTTTTGTAATTTTTTTCCAAGTAAATAATTAATTATGAATTTTTTATTACAACTTTTAAAAAATATAAAACTTGTATGTCTGACCACCTTAAATTGGTCAAAACTTCATGAAATTCAACTCTCTTTTTTTAATCCTATAGTATGTGAAGCATAGAATGTGACACATGTTTTAGATTCCAAAACTATGATACTGTTTGAAAGCTATAGATGTTTTTTCAATTAGCCTATCAATTAGGACTTTAGGCGTAATTCAAATAGAAAATGAATAATAATTATTTATTAAATTCAAAGTAAAACATAATATATATTGGTGGAAAGATGAGAATATCCTTTAAAAACCCTTTTCATTTCATCAATTTTGGGTTAGAAAAATTTGTTAGCCACATACCCTACACATACCCATCATATCACCACTTTTTGTCCCATCTTGATCTTGCACATACTCACTCAACATTTCTCTATCTATCCAACCCATATATAAATCTGAAACCCCATACAAATGAGAAGGAAAGAGAATAAGAAGAAACATAATAAGCCCTAAAATCAATCTGTTGAAGACACCTAGTAGCTTTTTTCTTCAATTTGGAACAAGAAACTAGAAAATTCTCTCTTATCTCTCCTCATTTGCAATAGAAAACTTTGTCTCTGCAGTTGAGAAAATATTTGCTTGCACTCATTATGATTCTTCAACAAAAAATTCCCCTCTTCATGGACAAACTGCACGTCTATGTTACCCTGCAGTTGAGAAAAATGATTCTCCTCGTGAAAGACCTTTTAACTCTGCCCTTGTTTTTCTTTGCAACTAAAAAATATCCACTTCTTGCTACAAATAGTTCTTTTGTTCCATACAGTGAATATTTAATTCACTTTACCAGGAAAAATAAAATTCTTGTCTGTGCACTTTAATATTTGCTTCACATTTTAAGCACTATTTAACTTTTCACCCAAAGCTTTTTAAAGGTGAAATTCATTTACTGGGTAAGATAAAAAAAATACCCATGCTTTTACATTTATTTCTAGCTCTTAAAATTTCATCAAATTATAATATTTGATATTAGACACATACCTCACAATTTCCTCAACATCAAGCATCACAAAAATGATATGGAGAAGGAGGACAATTTTAGTGATGGCTGATATGCATCTCCATTTTACTTTACTTGTAGCTAAAAACTTCTTTTCACATATCAGGTTATTAAATATTTTCCTCGTGCTTCACTTTCTAACTCCCAACAACAAAGCGTGATTTTACTATAGCTGGAGAATTTACCATGAAAGCTTTTTAATCCGCCTTTACTACTAGAAAATAATTTTTTTTCTTCACATTTCAGACTTTATTAAATTCCAACAACAAAAATTTTACCCACATACCCGTGCAATCTTCCTTCATTTGTTTCCACCATAAAAATTTAACATCGGGCATCACTAAAATGATATGGAGGAGACAAATTTCAGCAACCAGTGAGAGAAAAGCCACCATCACTCCATGCTAAAACAAAATACAAAGGAGATCCATTACTGCGATGAGTGATGCCATCGCTCATCACTATAATGCTTTCACTCATACATCCACGATGAGTTCCAATGAGAGGTTTGAAAAAAATGGTGAAAGTTGTGTCAGATCAATGAGAGGAAAGAATTAAACTTGCTCTAATCCCAAAAAAATTGAAATGCACTTTATATTTTCCCTAAATGCTCCTTTTACAGTTGCACAATATTTTAAATGTTAAAATTTGAAACATTAGAAGAATTGTGACTTCTAATTACACCTACAAGCCAAATGGAGAAATTAATTGCAGGAAAACTGGGACACTTGAAGCCGTGAGAATTTGGGTGCGGCCATATTCAATTATTTAGAGAAAATCCATTTCCTCAAAATTTTCCCAGCCCTTAAAATTCAAAGTACCTCCTTTGTAAATTGGCCCCTTGGATGTGTTTTCCACACCCAAAATGCATTGAAATAACACATCAAATGAGCTTCATTCTTGATGAAAATGGAGCTGTAGAGGTTTTAGACTGAAACAAGAAATGGGTTGTCATTAGAATTTCAAAATTTGAAACTTTTTGGAACACCATTTTTGGCCCTGTCATGTTTAGAAAATGATTAAATAACCCATTAGAACTTATCTTGGGAGCCTGAAACTGAGCAGGCATGTAGAAATTTGACCCAAGAATTTATTGCAATAAATGAATTGAGGAAATTCATCCTAAGGTGAAAGATATTCAATGTTGAATTTGATGAGTCAATTTTTTTTGCAACTGCACTTGTCCAAAACCAATTAAAGCTCACTAAGTCACCATTTTGAAAAAAATATCAAATCACCTTCTAGGAAGCTTCTACTGGACACACTAGGTCATTTAGGTCCATTGAGTATGTGCACAAGATGAATTTCATTCAATCATCAATCTTCATGAGATATTAGGTGTCAAAGTTAACCACCTTGAAAAGTTCTAAAAATGCAGGTGTGAAAACATAACAAACTGCATTTACTTTTGATCTCAAAAAAATAGAAAATTAGATCATAAGGCTCTAAAACTAGACCAGGGAGCATATGAATGTGGGGAAAATGGAGAGAAATAATCCATTTTTCTTGAAAATCATCCAGCTGTGAAATATCAACTCGAATAGGAGGCGACTTTGCAGGACAAAGAATTTGCAAACAACAAAATAGTCCTAGAACCCTCCAGCTTTGCATTTCAAAACCCTATCAAAACTCATCATGGGAAGTTGAAAATTGGCATTCACACTCACATATGTCAATTTAGTATGTCCAGCTATGTGTTTTGGCATGAAAATTAACTGGATCCAAATTATGACCCTCTAAATAAGGTCATTTAGGCAGATTTTTCAGGTGCACTTTTGAGTGTGCAAAGGCAAAATTTTCAATATGGGCATTTTCAAATTTTCAAATTTTGAAAATACCAATAGTTGCTCCAACTAGGGATGTATGCCCCCTATAGGCATAGCAAAAATCTAGATATCTGGGGAGTAGACCAAATGTTGATTCCATTGGGTGCTCTCAAACTGCTCCTTTATTCAACCTCTTTTTTACCTCATTTGATGGCCCCAGACCACCAAATGAAAAAGAGAATCAATTCTTGCATTTGTCAAACACCAATCTGTTAAAAGAGTTGATCTCCCTCAACTCATGCTTGCCTCTGTCACACCATAACAACATGAGTGACTACACTTTTGCAAACAAAAGTATCGAGTTGTCTTTGTGCAAGTGGAAACTTTCTCTCTGTTTGGCTTTGTTATCACATGGTAGCCAAATCACATAGGCCATGTCACTACCACTCTCTTCATTTTCTAATTTTGTATCAAGTGGCAACATATGAAGATAGTGATCAAGACCACATGGAAACATGGTCTTATCACATTTCACTGAAGCCAAGTTGAAAAGAATATTGCAATCTGTCTGATTAAACATGTTGGCATCTCCCAACAACCTATCATATAAAACATTATCAACATATTCATAATCACTATGCATCTAAAAATTAAGCATACTCTTCAAATACTGATTATCATGTGGCAACCACTTATCATGTTCATCATATAAATCATTCTCAAGCTGAAAAAAATATTCTTCAATGTTTTGCACATTGCCACACTTTATAAAAAATTCTTCTAACTGACAAAAATAACACTCACATTCTACCACATGGCTGGTACTTTCAAGCTCAATTTGATTACTAGTTTGCATGTCAAAGGTGAAACTATCACAAGAACTTACCCAAAGGTCTTGCACACCATGCAAACTATCTCTGAGTGTATGTAAAGAGATACTCATACATTGACACACTCTGTAACTATCCTCCATTATGTTGGTATAGAAAATCATCAAGGATTTCTAACTTATCCTCATCCTTAGTCACTTTGTTATCCTCTGAACATAACATATCAACATCTTTAGCATCCCAAGCTTGCTCAAGAATGAGCAATTCTAGTTCAACAAGTTAATCTAATTTTTCTTTGAAATCAACATCCACATCCACATGAAAAGACTCATGACTAGGCTCATCTAAGTCAACAAACAAACACTTGTCCAAATTTGCATTAAAATTTTCAAGACTTAGCTCATTGGTCACACAAACCTCATGGTCATCTGTTATTTCTAATTCATTAAAATAGATTTATGAACTTGCATCAGAATGCACACTTTCATACTCATCATACAATGCATCATTACAATCAAATGGTTGTTTTTCTTCATCCATATTACCTGGTTCATAACTGGAAGGAAGATCAAAAACACATGTATTATACATTGCATAGTGAAGATTATCATCACTATCAAAATCAATATGGGCAACACATAACAACTAAGAGTTATTCACATGTACACATTTCTGATATTTAGTGGTCAACATATTTGAAATTTGTTCACTGCTTAATAGATCATTGCTCTGATCTATTCTTTCAACCACTTCCTCTTCTTGATTTCCACTAGAACTACATGCATTACCAAGTTGTAAATCAAGATATATCATGGTGTCATCATCATCAAAATTTGAAAACTTAATGGACTGATCATAAACAGGATTTCTCCAATCATAGGAGATTGAATTGCTAACAACATTGTCAAATGCATGGTCACAATCCATCATAGAGAACAGGTTGTCTGTTTGTTCATTCTCGCTTACTTTTGGGCTTTTCATGACAACAATCTACATCTTCTTACATTTCAACATTGGACTAGGTGTCACCATTAAGTCTGTCAATTACATACTCTTGAGGATAAACACAAACATTTTCACTATCAAATTGAAAACCATCAATGGTTTCATCATTGGAGCTACTTGTGGTTGATCTTGCTAACTATAATCCATTGCATACTTTATCACTTGTAGCTGATATACTGAAATTATCATAAGCATTTATCAAATTAGTAGGTTCCTTTGTCTCATCATCATGAAAATTTTCATCAATACTACACACACTTATAAGATTGGGATGAAAAAGTGTATCATAATACTATTGATTACACATGTCCTCTTGAAAAAATAAATCCAATTCATATCCCTCATCATGTTCTTGGCTTATAACATTTGGAATCCCATTGTTCTTTGCAACATCACACTCATTGCTTGAAGGGAAAGTATCATCAACAAATTTTGAACTGAGATGATCATTCAAGAAATTATCTACATCATTGCAGCCTTCAATTGCTACAAAAAATTTGCTCTCTATTTTTGCATTTTTTAGAGGAGATAGAAGAAACTTCAAATGTTTCATTTATCTCATCATGTCTTTCATCATTATGGCTGCAATTTTCATCTGGGTATATTTATTTTGTAGGTTGTTCAAAGACAACTTCCTCATCACCTGTTAATGAAACATTATTTTCTTCTACCTTCTCAAATATGCATGTGTCTGTATTTAAAACTAAAGACATCTGATCATTTGTATTCACATAGCTGCTAGTTTTATCAACATGTTTATCCATAATTGAAGACAACAAACTTTGCACATATTCATTCCTTCATTTATCCAAATTATCTAAAATTGTGTAAGCCATCTGCATACTCAATATTTTATAATCCTTTAACAATGCCTTAGATCCCTCCGCCAAAGCTTCAAAATACATATGAATGCAATATGGAGTACTAGGTCTAAAATTTTTAAGGAATAATGAAAGAGCAATAGGAAATCTGTGACTAAATTCAATGCTTGACACTTCATCTTGTTTTTTAATCTACTTTAACCTTGTGACAAGGTTAGAAGGCTTTTTTGAAAATTCTTCTCTATAAGCATCCACTAGTTTATCCTAGCACGGAAAGGACTTATCAGGAAAACTTAGGTACCAATCCCTAGCTCTAGCTTCAAGAGATCTAACAAAAAATCACATCCACATATCCTGATCTCCAAATGAATTTTTCTCCATGAAGCTATAATTTTTTTTGACATGTGAATCTCCTTCGCACACATTGTATCCATTAAATCTAGGCATTTTCTTATAGACTTGAATTGGAATACTTTCAACCTTGTAATAAACCCATGACAAGTCTAATTGGTCATACAATGGATCAAAGGAATTGAAAAAAGGTGTAGTAATTTGGCTAGTAGATATAATTTGATTGTCTCTTAACTAGGCTTGTAGAGACATTAGGTGTCTTTTTCTCATCTCTTTAATTCCCCCTTCAAACATAGTTTTCCATTCCTGACTAAACCTAGGCTTGTTCACACTTTGGTTCCTATACTTTGGGGTGTCAAATGTTTGTGGACTATTATACTTCTGAAGCTTCTTGACAATCTATATTAAGGTTTCTAATGGTATGGCTATTTCAGTTTGGTGATCCATATATACTTGCAAATCAAGGCTTAACTAATTGTGCATAATCATAACAAATGGATGGAAATCCCTAGGATATACAAATTCATTCTAACTTTCCACACTAGCAAATATTTGAATTCTAGACAAAATATTTAAATGGAACAAAAATTGTTTTCAATATGACAGGGCCAACATATTAAATTATGCAGAGAACCATGTACCTTCCATCTCCCGCTATTGCAACTTTGAATAGAGATTTTTCAGGTCACAATAATAGACAACAACCCCTTATGTGCGTAAATTGTAGAGCCGAGTGGTCACCTCTTCAACAAGAGGAAAACCTTGGAAGCAAGGATATCTTCATCAATGTAAATAAATTCTCTAAGTTCTTCCAGTAGAATCTCCTCAGTCTTTTGAATTTGGGCTACTACACATCAATTTGCAAATCTGGAACTTCTTCAACATATGAACCAGTCATTCATTCTTTTGACTCTTTTGAAATGGACTTCAAAAAATTTGCACTGGAGCTTCTAGGAAAAAATTATCAAAATAATTCACTTCTCCCCAGTAGAGTCGCCATTTTGTTGGTGTTCCAAATTGATCAGTCCAATGAGTCCTAAAGAATAGCCAATTTCTCATGCTCGGAATCAAAGAGGGATTTGGCCAACTGATAAGATTCAATCAAAGACTGAAATATCCTACACTTTTGGCTCTACAGGACTAAGGTGGGTCTCCCCTTACAATGTCTAAAGACTCAACTCAATTATGCACAAACATTTCATTTTATAACAGACAATTCCTAATGAAAATATACCAAGGAAAGCATTGACAACTTCAAATCTGGCTATATTTTTGGTATCTCAACACTCACTCAACAATTGGGAAGCAAAATTCAACACTAAACCTAAACCCAACAACAAAAAATAAAATGATTTTTATTTTATAATTTTCTTCTGAAATGCATTAAGATTAATGACAAATCACTGCCTAATTCTAGGCCATGGAGTCAAATGTATAATCATAAAAATAATTCATTCGCAAATAAACTTCAACCAGTGGATTTAAACTACTAATGGATTACACCAATAGATCCACTCTTGTTGTCAATCAAATTCTTCTTATAGATCCACCCTACACACTTGAAATCACAATTATTTTCTCAAAGTAATTTTTAAACTACTTCCTTGAAATAGAACCATGAACACATAAATAAATCTCATGGAAATTGAGATGACAAATTAAAACATACTTTGTATTATTGAATTCATATGATCAAATGTGTACAAATTTGGAGACAATTTGATGGCATTCATGCTTTTCTTGCACAAATTGATTGATATTTACTCATGAAATCAACAATTACAACTTACAGACTTAGTTCATGACTCAGGCTCAACATTTTTGGATTTTTCCAATCCATACAAAAATTCAGAACCCCCTATAAATGAGAAGGAAAGAGAATAAGAAGAAATAGAAGAATCCCTAAAATCAATCTGTTGAAAACACCTGGCAAATTCTTTCTTCAATATAGAACAAGAAACTAGAAAAGCCTCGCTCATCTCTCCTCATGTTCAATAACAAACTTTTCCTTTGCAGTTGAGAAAATATTTTCTTGCACTCATCATGATTCTTCAATAGAAAATTTCCCTCTTTGTGGAAAATCTATACCTCTATTTTACCCTGAAGTTGAGAAAAATGATTCTCCTCATGAAAGCCCTTTTAATTTTTCCCTTGTTTCACTCTGCAACTAAAAATATCCACTTCTTCCTGCAAATATTTCTTTTGTTCCATATAGTGAATTATATTTAATTCACTTTACTAGGAAAAATAAAATTCTTTCTCGTGCACTTTAATATTTGCTTCACATTTTAAGCACTATTTAACTTCTCACCCAAAGATTTTTAAAGGTGAAATTCATTTACTAGGAAAGATAAAAACATTACCCATGCTTTTACATTTATTTCCAGCTCTTAAAATTTCATCAAATCATAATATTTGATATTAGCCACATGCCTCACCATTTCCTTAACATCGAGCATCGCATAAATGATATGGAGAAGGAGGGAAATTTCAGCGATGGCTGATATGCATCTCCATTTTACTCTACTTGTAGCTGAAAAATTCTTCACATATCAAGTTATTAAATCTTTCCCCCATGGTTCACGTTTTAACTCCCAATAACAAAGAATGTTTTTATTGTAGCTGAAAAATTCACCGTAAAAGCTTTTTAATCCGCCTTTACTCCCTATAAAGAATATTTTTGTCTTCACATTTCAAACTTTATTAAATTTAAGAAACAAATATTTTACCCACATTCTACCCATGCCATCTTCCTTCATTTGTTTCCACCACAAAAATTTAACATCAATCGTTGAAATGACACGGAGAAGGAGACAAATTTCAGCAACCGGCGAGAGAAAAGCTACCATCGCTCCATTTTTGAAAAAAAATACAAAGGAGACCCATTACCACAATGAGCAATGCCATCGCTCATCACTGTAATGCTTTCACTCATGTACATCCATTACAACAACTAGTGATGAGTTCCTGTGAGAGATTTGAAGAAATTGGTGAAAGCCCTAAAGCCATGTCAAACCAATTAGAGGCAAGAATCAAACTTGCTCTAATCCCAAAACATTTGAAATGCACTTTATATTTTCCCTAAATTATCCTTTTACATTTGCCCAATATTTAAAATAGTCACAATATTTTAAATATTAACATTTGAAACTTTAGAAAAATTGTGACTTCTAATTACACCTGTAGGCCAAATGGAGAAATTTATTGTAGGAAAACTAGGACACTTGGAGCCATGAAAATTTGGGTGCAACCATAATCAATTGTTTAGAGAAAACCCATTTCCTCAAATCTTTCCCATCCCTTAAAATTCAAGTACCTCCTTTGTAAACTGGCCCCTTGGATGTGTTCACCACACTCGAAATGCATTAAAATAACACATCAAATAACCTCCATTCTTGATGAAAATGGAGCTGTAGAGTTTTTTAGACCAAAACTAGAAATGGGTTGTCATTAGAATTGTAAAATTTAAAAGTTTTTTGGAACCCCATTTTTGCCCCAGTCGCGATCAGAAAATGATTAAATAACCCATCAAAACTTATCCGGGGAGCCTAAAACTAAGCAGACATGTAGACATTTGACCCAAGAATTTAGTGAAACTGAGCAGGTATGTAGACATTTGATCAAATCACCCTCTGGGAAGCCACCACTAGACACACTAGGTCATTTGGGTCCATTGAGTATGTGCACAAGAGAGATTTTGTTCAATCATCAATCTTCACAAGATATTGGCAATCAAAGTTGAACACCTTGAAAAGTTTTGAAAATGTAGGCGTGAAAACATAGCAAACTACATTTGCTTTTGATCTTGAAAAAATAGCAAATCAGATCATGAGGCTCTGAAACTGGACCAAGGAGCATATGAATCTAGGGAGAATGGAGAGCAACAATCCATTTTTCTTGAAAATCATTTAGCTGTGAAATATCAACTTGAACAAGAGGCTACTTCATAGGATAGAGAATTTGCAAACAAAAAAAACAGTCCTAGAACCCTCCAACTTTGCATTTAAAAACCCTATCAAAACTCATCACGGGAAGCTGAAAATTGACATGGACACTCACATATGTCAATTGAGTATGTCCACCAAGGGGTTTTGGCATGAAAAATAACTAACTCTAAATTGTGACCCTCCAAAGTAGGTCACTTAGGCATATTTTTCAGGTGCACTTTTGAGTGTGCAAAGGCAAAATTTTCAATATGGGCACTTCAAATTTGCAAAAGTTGAAAGTCACAACAAGTCCCTAAACCTAGGACACGCATTACTCATTGTAAAGTGTTATATTAAGGCATTAATAAATGCCAGATTTACCCTTCAGAAAATGTAATTAAAGGGAAAATTAAGACATAATTAAGATCAATTAATTAAGGGATCCCTAAACAAGTGTGAAACTATAAAGGGGTACACTTTACAACACTAAGTTAAGGAACAATTAAGTCCAATTTAATATGGAGTTCCCAAACAACACAACTAAGTGAGAAAATGTAAAGGGATACATTTTTCATCACTAAATTTAGCCGCCACTTTATTGAGAGGATGACCTTGTGTCAAACTCACACTAAAGTAGGCAATCAAAACATATGTATGCAACAATGAAAAGATACTCAATAATACAACATCAAAGACTTAAAGAAAAGGTAAAAAAAAAAGGCCAGATCAAGCCTCAACTTTCCAATGCAATGTGGAACACACTTCAGTTGTTTGTCCAAAAATGTTAAGAAGCAAAAAATGTCCACTATCCAAACAACATGCATGCTCACATGAGCTGATGGAACTTCGGTTGTTCACTAGGTGAGCCCACAAGGGTGGAAAATGAGAGAATATTATTAGGCTCCCATACCATACCAAAGCTATACCTCTGATAGCCTCAATAAGGAATTAGAAAACAAAGCACAAAAGGGTGGAAAATGAGAGAATCTTATTAGGCTCACATATGATACCAAAGCTATATCTCTTATAACTTCAGTAAGGAACCACAAAACAAAACACGAGCTTTGATCTTCATAAGGCCTAACAAAAAGTGTTATCCTAAGAACCTATGAACAAACAAGGAAAGGCTCCACATGCAAGCAAAATGTGTTATGCTTGGTGGCCTTACAAAGGGTTCAAGCTTCACTAGGTTAACAAGCTACATTATGCTAACATCTTTTGAAAAAAGGAAAATAAACATGTTCAAAGAGATTTTACTTAGTTCTTTTAAGGTCTCATCTTAGGGAACACCATGCCTAATGTGTCTAAGAAAGGATGAATCTAGGATAAAAGATTCAAAACTTAGGGAATGTAATGCATAGCATCACCACTAAGAGGAAAGGTGTATGCCAAGAAAGGTCACACTCTCAAAGGACATCAAACCCCATGACACCACCACAAAGAAGACACATCGCAAGAAGCAAGAAGACCAGTTAATGGAACATAAGTAATGTCAAAATTTCAAAATTAATTGTAAGAATTGGCTATGAATGTAGCCACCCATGATCTAGAGACCTAATAGAAAGCACAAGCATAAGAGAGATAGAAACAATATGACAAGAATAAACTATATTCTACCAATGATGCAAATAAAATGTAATGTGCTAAAGTACATAGGAGACCCCTTGGTTATATATCCAAGGTGAGAACATATAAGGGCATAAGATTATGACAAGTGTCATAATCTTATGACATGAGACAACTGTGGAAAGCTATCACTCCACCTAAAGTAGAAAAGTGATAATGTGATAATCACCACAAATGGTGGATCACCCACAAAAGGTGGAGAGGTAATCACATGATATGTCCACGAAAGGTGGATGTGATAAAGTAATAACATGATAATTCCACCAAAAGTTGAAGTTCTCCAACTACCTCCTATGTGGTCCCTAAGTAAACTTAACTAAGGTGTAATCATGACCTAGGACAAGGTACAACACTTTTAATTACACCAAAACCCCCCCTTAAGTGCAACTTAGGGAGAATGTACACAAATGAAAACAATGCAATATGGGTCCCGACAACTAGGCCATGTTAGGTACCCATGTACACACAATGCAATCTCTCATAAAGCAGAGAAAAGGAGAAAACCCAGTGGGACAAAACTCCTCCCAAAAAGAGAGAAACAAAACAAGAATCATTCTCTAGAAAAGAAAAAACCTTGAGTGAGGAAAAGGCCCCCCCATAAGAGAGAATGAAGAAAGTCTGTGCAACCCCACCAATGGAGAGTCACTGCTCAAATGTCACAATGTCAAGAGTTCCCAATTTTAATTGAAGGAGGAAAAGAAGAACAATGTGAAAACTAATGAAAAGAAAACCAAGGATGATGATGATTCCTCCAAATGTTGTTCCAAAAGAAATGCCAAACAGTGACAAGCACTGATAGAAAGAATCATGTACAATTGAAAAATCTATCATTGAAGAACTATAGATGAATCCACACTGCAACAGGAATAAGGTCAGAACCAAGAACACAACTGTGTGAGCATCAACTTGAATGCTTGTCAATGACAGATTGGTACAATATGAGTCTCATTGGAGCCATGCACCAAGTCTCTGGATGTAGAATTGAACTTCTGAAGAAAGGTAGAGTGCTTCCAAAATAGGAGTTTCTATATGATGACTATTCCATCTCACTGAAATGCATGGGTGACTAGCTGCTGCATTCACTGAGTAGATAGGAACTAACACTAGATACATAGATCAATCCAAAGAAGCATACAGTATAACATAGTACACTGAAATAGTAGGTTGTGGCACTTTATTTTAGTGCAATTACAACATTAGAAGAGGAGAACTACTACAACCATGATCAAGATGCAAAAGTGCATGAGAAACTATGGAGTGCTCAAAATGACTTTTCCAATGCTGTGAGAATTGCAAAGAATAAAGGAATGGTACAAAAGTTATGAGCTTGGGAGTGCAACTGGACCATTTGACTTCGACGAGCAATAAATACAACCAAATAGAAAAATTCTGAAGAAACACTTGTACCACTAGAAAGTTGAGATCGCTACCTTTCAAACAATATTTCATTTGCAAAAAAAATCCATCTGGAGCAAAAGTTATGCAAACACGAAAAAAAGGCCTAAAAGAGGACCTTTCACACTAACGGAGTGCAAAAATTTAACACTAACCAGGGTCAAAAACATGGCCCTAGGTCAGCCATATGACCACCCTTATTAGAAAAAATTTAAAAAATGATTTTAATACCCTGCCACCATTGGTGATGGATGGGTGGAGCTGGTGGAGTGGGGCTAGTGACCTGGGGGCCACCCCACCTCGTGGTGGTTTACAATATCACCGGCTATATAATATATGTCGGCCAAAAGTTTGAAAACAAAATTTTTATAAAATCCGCCAATAGAAGACTTTAGTTGGGCTTATAAAGGATTTTTATAAACCAATGCTATAATATAAAAGAAAAACTTTATAAATCAATATTTATAAAATAGCCGATAAGAAACGCAAACCAACAAACCCTGCAAGATTTTGTACCAAGAGCCTTCATACCACTAGCCGATTGACAAGGAACAAGGTCGATGTCGGCGAACCAAACTCTTCTCTTTAATATATACTAGTCAATATGTAAAAGGAGCCACCAATGTTGAAGACTATGAGCCGGTAATTGTACCCTCCATGTACTAGGTGACAACCGAACGAAGACTCCGATGACTGGAAAAGATCCGCTAAAGAATGGAATGAGCAAACCATCATGGTGGAGAAAGAGCCACCGATGTGAAATATTTCATCCATTAGATGATATTGATGACCGCTAATGAGGGCGCAGGGATGATCTGCTGATGGAGGATATACACATGTGGCTAGAAGGGGTTGTACACCATATTTAATGTTTTACTGCAGACTTTGGAGGAGCACCGATGTGAATTTCACTAGACACCGATGACCTTCAATGTAGCCAATGACAAAGACTTTACAACTGATGATAACCTTAATTTGACAAGCGATGGATCTGGCATAGAGTATAATTTGTAGGAGAGTACCCATGTTTGGACCAGCAGTGATTGCTTTATATGCAGGTTTTGAAGAACATACACCAACCATAATGGATTTGTGAATAAATAAAATTAGCTGTCAATGAAAGCCAATATGAATCAATGAAACCAGCGATCAATAAATAGTGTGCCGTTGATTTGGAGATTACATCGATCGAAGGTACTCAGGCTGATAGAGCCCAACAAGATGTGACAAGTCATAACTATCGATGGAGACCGTATACACCAGAGAGAGACTGTTAGCAAGTGGAGAAGTGCACGACAATCACAAAAATATGATTCAAGGTGATGACTTGACGGGCATCAGACCAAAGAACCTCTACAGTGAAGGCCACTGCTGATGAGGATTGGATGGAGGACGATGGAGAATGTTGGGCCAAAAAAACCCCCAGATCTTGATCGCAAGGATGATGAAACAAGTGACGGTCGCTAGCAACACGCATGAATGGGGCATGGTGATGTAGACCAAGGTACCTGATAGAAGCCAAGATGTCCACCAAATAAAATTTTCCTCAAATTTTTCAAATTAAATTACAGAAAATATTTTACTAAAATATTTTATTTCGAAAATAGAAGAATTGTACCATTTGAGAGTTTCATACAATGTCTAGGAATTTTTTTCTTGCCTCACCTTGCAACTGATAATGTCCAAAATCAGTGATTTGGTAGTCGATCTTTAGGTTTTGGGGCCTCCCGGATGTGATGGCTAGGTTAGTTTTGACCCAAATTGCTCTGAAAATATGGCTACCTTCTAAAGTAGGCAACCAACACCCAACTTCAAACCCTTGCAGATTTGGCCTCCAATGTCCAACTTGCATGAAACAAAAGGAAAATATGACTATCTTAGACACTTCAGACACAATGGTGAGCTCAAATCTGATGTAAAAAGCTCCCAAAATGCACCTGCAATACAAGGCCAAAAAATGAAACCCTCCTAGAATCTCTCCAAAATGGCAATCCAAAGGCACTCCAATAGCTCTGATACCATGTAAGAATTGGCTATCAAGGTAGCCACCCAACATCTAGAGACCTAATAGAAATCACAAGCATAAGAGAGATAGAAACAATATGACAAGAATAAACTATATTCTGCCAATAATGCAAATAGAATATAATGTGCTAAATTACATAGGAGACCCCTTGGTTATATAGCCAAGGTGAGAACATAGAAGGGCATAATATTATGACAAGTTTCATAATCTTATGACATGAGACAACTGTGAAAAGCTATCACTCCGCCTAAAGTGGAAAAGTGATAATGTGATAATCACCACAAATGGTGGATCACCCACAAAAGGTGGAGAGGTAATCACATGATATGTCCACGAAAGGTGGATGTGATAAAGTAATAAGATGATAAGTCCACCAAAAGTGGAATTTCTCCAACTACCTCCTATTTGGTCCCTAAGTAAACTTAACTAAGGTGTAATCATGACCTAGGACAAGGTACAACACTTTTAATTACACCAACATTAATAATGCCAATGTATGCCCCCACTTTAATGAAATTGCTAAACACCGTGCTATGAGAAATTACTTTAAAGTAGCAAATAATCAATGCTAACAATAAAGAAGACATGAGAGCTTCTTCTGAACCCCCTATTCTAAGTCATATGTTTCCAAATGAAGATACATCATGAAAAAGGAGAGGGATTTCCCCAAAAATGAAATCCCAAAACACATAAGGGATCTATAGATTTTGGATCGACGTGTCTTTACTACAATGTTATAGAGCTCATACATGTCATCATTCCCTAAATACTTATAGAATAGGAAAAATGAAACATAGAAAGAAAAAATAAGTAAAATGTTTTTGGGTAAACATGGAAGAGACCTAAATTTCTAGATGCCTTGTGTCATCCCCAAAATAAAACACAAGAGAAAGAAAAGATAGAGGTTTGCAAAATATAGAAGAATGTAGATATAGATAGAGGAATGAACATGAAGGGACATTAAAAAAAATAGTACGGGGGATCACATTACGCACATGCAATCACACAAAGAACATGAAAAGAAAATAAAGATAGGACTAGTAAGGCACATGTGAGTCAACCTATAGTAGGTCATTTGCATCCCAATCTTGTTCAGTATATTCAGAAGGCGGCCAACTAAGCAAAGGGACAACATCGAGTGCCAAACTAGGACTAGTACCAAGTTCAAAAATCTATTTAGGAGGATCATCATTTAAGCTCATGTAAGAGGAAAACAATGAATTTAATGTTTTATTCACTTCCTCATGAATATTAGTAGTTTCGGGTATGTGCAAGATCATCATGGAAAAAAACAGCCCTTAAGTGGTAAAAATTCAAAAAAAATAGAGTTAGGCAACTTGATGTAAACATTTGAATAAGTTATCTATATTATTTCAAAAATATGTAAGAATAGAATCTATAGCAAACTAAATGTAGTTTCTAAACTACTAGGTTTATTTAAAAATAAAATCTATTTGGCACTGAAAATTTGAAATTTCAATGGAGTAGTACTTACATTTTGGGGAAAAAATAAGGTGTCTGTTTGACCACCCTAACCACAATAAAATGATAAAATAAAATTATAAGATTTTAGATATAAGCAGAGGACTCATGTTTGGATATGATGCATATTTTTTTGTAATTTTTTTCCAAGTAAATAATTAATTATGAAATTTTTATTACAACTTTTAAAAAATATAAAAAATCATATGTTTGACCACCTTAACTTGGTCAAAACTTCATGAAATTCAATTCTTTTTTTTAATCCTATGGTATGTGAAGTATAGAATGTGACACATGTTTCAGATTCAAAAATATGATACTGTTCAAAAGTGATAGATGTTTTTAAATCATCCTATTAATCAGGACTTTAGTCGTAATTCAATAGAAAATGAATAATAATTATTTATTAAATTCAAAGTAAAGTATAATTTATATTGGTGAAAATTTAATAATCTCCTTTAAAACCCCTTTTCATTTCATCAATTTTGGGTAAAATAAAGTCATCAGGCACATACCCTACACATACCCATCATATCACCACTTTTTGGCCCATCATGATCCTATACATACCCTTTCATCATCATCATCCAAGTTAATCATAATAGAGAGTCTAATGATAATATTCATAGAAGGTTGTTGTTTGTGTTGCGGAGAAGGTGATGAAACATCATGCATTGCTTGAGAAAAGCTTGGATTTTTATTTTCTATATTGTTCTTTTCTTCTTTTTCCTATAACAAATGATCAATAGTACAATGTCTACACCTACACTCTCTAGCATTTCAGTTTATTTTTATTCAGGTTTCAAGTTGTGATTGTGTAGGAGTGGGTTTATCAACCATAGGCTTCTTTTCTTCCCTTCAAGGAGGAATGGAAGGAACCATGGAAGGTTGTTCAACCACTTTCTCTTAATCTTTATAAACTTTTTTGACTTTAGGAGGCACAATGAAACTTATTTGATTATCTCATGGTCTCTTATAGGAAATAGGCAAAATATTTTTGAATGGACTGGTCTTGGTTACCTGGAAGGGATTTTTGTTCAGTCGTGCTCTCATCAAGGATATGAAGCTCAATTGTGCGCTGAGACATATTGGTAAGGGATAATTATGATATACATTTTACCTTAAAATTTTGATAGGATTTGAAAAATAATTCTTCACATGGTCTAATATGATTTATAGGATTGGGCCAAAAGAAATCCAATGAGAAATTCTCACGGGAAGACATAGGGTTAAAGCCACTATGATGCACAATAAAGATTTTATTGCCAAATGGGAACTTTAAGCATTTATGTACAACTGACGGGATGTCATTCATGGAGTGAAGCAATGGCTAGCCTAAGCTCACACAAAATTGGTCTGATGTTAGGATGATGGTTTATGAGACATTTAATTATTTTGGTCTAACTTTTATATGGATATTTATCGAACCTATCGTAGTACAAGAAAAACCATTATACATTTTGCTCCACGATTTCAGTTAAGTATTTTGATAAAGGTCATGCACAAACAAGAATTATTTAGTGACCATGTTCTCTACACATATGGGATCAATTAATATCCCATTGATAGATTGTCATTGATTATTCTAGCTATGTAAAGAGGACCATCAAGTACATTTTTTATTATGTTGTTTTGTGAGAAAGAAATGTCAAGGGGCATATTGGTTTGGCCCTTACAAGGTTTAAATTCAATAAATCCAACCATAGATTTTATAGATTTTTCCCCATTATCATTCATGTTATGATCATCCATGACAAATTTCATCACATCATTCTTTGTTTCACTAGCTTTGACAAAGGAAATGTTATTATTTGGCATAGGATTGGTAAAGATTTGTAAGTTTTGATTAGGAGAACCTATCAACAGTTTATTACATTGATAATTAACACCTCCAATTTGAATATGATTAGAATCAATGAGGTCTTGCACAAGATGTTTAAGACACTTGTAATATTTTGTATCATGTCCATTTTGTTAGTGAAAATGACAATAGGCATTTGGTCTATAGTTTGAAGGTAAAGACTTAGTAGGATTGGGAGCTCTAACAAGAGGTAAGGAAATTAAATTCTTTTTAAGGAGGTACAACATGGTATTATGAAGGCTATTAGGTAGAGGGGTGAACCTTCTATTTCTATCCCCAAAGGAATATGGATTTGTCATCTTTATAGCAGCCACTTGGGTGTCAACATGTTGATTTGGTTGAGTGGGATTATGTTGTAAAAAGCACTTGTTTTGTTTCTTGAAAGGTTGATATTTGGTTTGAGGTGTGGATTCAAAAATTTTAGGGTAGTTAGAGGGATTTTTTACTTCATGACTACTAACCGAATTTTGGAAATCACGAAGGGCTATACACAAATTGGTGAAGCATGGTGATTTCAACATCTCAAGTTTGGATTGAATTTTGTTTTGCAAATTGGTCATACAAATTCTTTGAAGGTCAACATCAGGAATCTTAATTTTTACTTGTGAGTAAATCATTTGGTAGATCGTGCTATAAAATTAGACCTTTTCATCATCCTTTTGTTTACATGTCATTAAATCACCCAAGGTCATTTCTGGGACTCATGTGAATTTGGAAGTGGTTGTAAACACCATCAATAAGTTGATTGAATGATTGTATTGAACTATTCGATAAAGAGAAAAACCACTCTAAAGCATTATCTTTCAAGGATCTAGGGAAGAGTCTATCTAAGAGTTTATCTTCAAAAATAAAGACACTACATAAGGTCATGTAAGTGGAAACATGGCTAATATGGTTTCCTTTCCCACCATATTTCTCAAATCTAGGAACCTATACACCTTGTGGAATTTTTGTTCTCAATATCTCCAAGGATAATGGGTTGGTTTTGATGTATTGTGAAGGTTGGAAATTGTTGTTTTGGTTTAGTGTGGTGATTTGTTGTTGGTTGGATGAGACATTTTGCATAAGTGTGTTAAGGACTAGATCATTGTTGGTGTTGTGAGATGAAGGTGAATAAGGTGGAGTTGTGTATGTATACGAAGGGAAAGTGGATTGTAAGTTTGTAAGGTAATATGGATGAGGTGATACATGATATTTGAATGTACAAAGCTAAGGGGATTCCCAGTAGAAATACATAAGGAAGTATTGACATTTCTAGTAGGTTAGATGCTTGTAGTAACATGAGGATTGGTATATGTAGGAATAGAGGTAAGGTTTGTGAAAGAAGGAATTAAATTTCCACCTTGGATTTGAGTATACCCCAAAGTTTGAGCACAACTAGTCAATTTAGGAGCATGTCTATCAACATTTCGAGCTAGAATTTGCACAATATCTATTCCATGTTCATTGTCAAGAATTTTCCTCACATTATCAAAAGAAAGAATTGCACTACCAACAATATTTTTAGAAGTCACAAAGTTTTATAATTTCCCTATTTATTCATCTATCATTCTTATGTTTCCTTGCAGGACATTAACAACCATTTTGTTGACATCATGCACATTAGTTGTGGGTAGGGAAGTCATTGGAATTTTTTTTAAAAGGGTATGATCTATAGTGGGTTGACTAGTGTCAATACTATAAGTTAAAGAGTTAGAAAACCCAAGATCCATGGTGAATGGTATATCACAAGATGACATGAGTCTCAAACTACGTCTCACAATAGTATTGGAAATAGGACACCAAGTTGTGAAGCTCATACAAGTTTCACAAAATTAGTATGCACCAAAAATGGATAGAAGGTGAAATGCAATGGAATATCCTAGAATGTAAAGTGTAATACAAATATGTAAAAGAAATTTTCAAATTTCAAACAAGATAATTTTTTTATTATGCTATGCAAAAACATAAATATGTTGTCATATAAATGCATTTTTGAATTCGCACAATGCTTTAAATTTATCAAATGAAGCTTAATATGATCAATTTGAGATAATGAAAATGTTCCACACTATAACAACAAACTGAAAATAGTAAAACAAAATACAAAAACAAAGGTTTTAGTGCCCAAAAATGCAAGAAAAATTACTAATCATGGATTAATTTTCCCATGAGTTAATGGGTCCTAGCTTAGGATTTTGAAAAGCGAATTTAAACATTTCTAAGTTGATTCTTATGGTTTTCATATTCTGGACTAATACAGGTGGTTACTTTTGTGCATATTTTGCACACACGCCTCGCCTTAGGCAGGGACACCTCTCTTTTTCTCTTCATTGGGTCACTTTTGTCATCGCCTCATTTTGCGTGCCCCCTATTTTTGAGTCCTAAGTGGTCGAGGAGTCTTAGAAGAATCATCCCAAGTTGACCAAGTTTCACCACTTCCCAAATTTCTAAGTCTTTGGCCTTGGCGGGGTTTTGTTGGCAGTTTGTCTTCAAACTTTAAAACTGATATCCTCCGGGCAATGTGGGTCTACCCCTATGGGCCACCTTATGTGGGGTTCCCTTGAATCTTCACCATACAAAACAACCTACTCAAGATGTCTTACCACCCCATGGGACCCGCAACCTTGTTTGCTCTTTTCACTACCAACTTGCTAAACGATCAATCCTTGACTATTGTTCGCTTAGCGGACTCCGCCATCCTACCGCCATCACTTTTCCCTTAAAAAATTTAAAATTTAACATCTATCAACACCCTCATTGAGACCTCCCTCACAAAAATACCTCCCTAATCGATCATCCTGAACTTAGCCAAATTCCTGCACCCCTAAAATGAAGATCCTTCGGCCTTCTTGAGTCTGCTAGCATAGGCCTCCTCCTATGGAGTGCCCTTTGAACCCTACTATTCCATATGGATATCTGATTGTGTCCTCCTATTAAGTGGGTCCTTCCCCAGTGATCACCCATCAAACTCAGCTATGCCAAAAAATGTAAGTATCAACTCCTGGGGAACTTCTACTTGTGAACTTTTGTCTGCGGATTTCTGCCCTGGATTCACCATTCCAAATGGCCTTCACGGCCCATCCTTCCATCCAATGAACCTCACTGTCACGTCTACTATCCAAGCTCAATACCATGCAACTTATCCAATGTGGGCCTTTCCTCATGGACCTTCGGCTATTCTAAATGGCTTCAAAAGTTCATGTTTCCACCCTACAGAACCTGCACCTATAACCATCATTCGAGTTCAAAGAAATGAAAATGCCTAAGTAGAAATATTTTGTGGGCTACCCTATGCAGGTAGTAGCCCATGGGTGGTCGCCTTATCATTGCCATGTCAAAACTCCAAAGGACTTCCATCGGCCTGCTATGCGGGGCTCTACCTTGCTATTTCCATTTGAATGACGACCAATGAACAAACTCTTGATGCCTAAGCCCCTTGCGGACCCGATCATGTGGAGCTCCCCTCCTAGACTTCTGTCTGGCCTTCGTTGTTTCCAATGGCCAATGTCCAGCGACTTCCTGCACCCTTTGGCCCGAAATCTTCCGAATGACCTAAACTTCACTGATAAAGTGATTCCTTCTTCGAGTTCATGGATCTTGCATGGCAAGATTCTGCTTGCGAGATACCGCTCTGCCAGCACCGTTTCAACGGGAGACTCTCAAACAACCAAGTTACCCTAGACTTCCACACACCTAAATGAGGACCTTAATTCTTCCAAAACTTCAAAGTGATTTTGACCCACGTGCTAAAATAGATTGGTCTTCTTAGTAGACCCCACTTTACGGCTGAATCCTGATGTAGAAAGAATCATGTGGGCTATTGTGCCTTATCTGCTATCCATCCATGGCTACTTTCAGAATGACAACCAGCTGAGGGAAGTTTGCACCCCTAGGCACACATTTTGATAACTTGAATAAAAGTCTAAGAGTGATCTAAAAGAAATGTGAGGATCCTTTAATGGTGAACTATTTGATTTAACATCATTTTTGCAGGATCTCATTAAAATTTCTACTTGAATGTGCTTATTGCTCTCTTGACTACAAGATTCATGGAACCTATTGTAGGTCCATTTGGGAGGCCCATTGAGGAGGGTTGAATCAAGATAGGGTTGAACAAAGAGATTGCTCCATTCATTCCATACCATTCTCCTCCTAGCACCCATCGACAAAGCTAGCATTGGAAGGAGGCCTATACCAAGGAAGTTAATGGAAAAAGTGCAAGGGGGGGTGACCTAGAAGAAAGTAGGAGGAAGTTATCCCACTTTTCACTAGATTGTAATGATCTTTCAGGAGCTATCCATCTAGGTCATAAGCAACATATCTACTTCTTAAAAGCACAAATCTGCAAAAAGAGTGCACTCAATTGACTGAAGAATGCTCCACATCCATCAAATAGAAGGCAACCTTCAAATAGTTCCAGCTATAGTAAAAGGGGCAATCATCTAGAATAAAAAACTACTACAACACCTGGGTACTATAGGACAAAATAAGAAGAATACAAAATATGTATTTTAAATTCCATTATAATGGGTGGTAGGTGAAACCCTAATGTAAAGTAAATTTGAGCCACACAATGCAAATTAATCCTATCCATTCATTTGGGCTTTGGAAAACTATAAATAAGGGTCTCCCCCTCATTTGTAAATGGTTGGAGAACTAGTGTAAAGGAATTCTATAGCAATAGAAAGAAACGTTGCATTATTTATGGGTGTTTCTTTTGAACTTGTTCATTATGCATGCATGGTTCTACTTCCATGTTAGTTTTAGTTGTTACTTTCTTGAGTGGAAGTGATAATGGTGTTTGTTGTTACAGTATTTGATGAATTTCCAGCACATGCTTTTGTGGTTTGTTGATGATGAATCACTTTGTAAAGCTAGTTTGAGCTTCCTTACTTCATTGTTGCAAGTTAGTTCAATTGCATGCTCATAATGTGTGTGTGCAATCTGAAAATCTGCAGTCCTTAGAAGATTACACTGGTTTTGTGTAACTGTAGGTTCCTCTTGGAAAAACAAAACTTAGTTTAGGAAGTTTGTCTACTGTAGTAGCCTCCATGATCATTTTTCATTCATAGTTTTAGGTCTAGGAACTTCTTCTCCTCCCTATCATTTTTAATTTTATTTTAACAGTGACCTTAGGCAGGGTTCATTGCACATTGTAAAGACAAATCAAATGATAAAATAGAGTTATAGGCTATTGTTTTGAACCTATAGCAATTGGATATCAATTTCTACACCTTGGAACTCCATTTGCAGACCCAATTTCCCATGCTTTGTAACTCATATGTAAGTCCACCTTGTGATCCCAACAAATCACATGAATCAACTAAGGTATTCCAAGCACTATCAAGACTTGACATTAGAGACCTTGGGATAGTGTTCTACAATTTGATTATGGAAGATTGTCTTTGAAGAGAGGTGATGCACCTATGCATTACCTATGTTCAGAAGTGCATAAAAAGCACATAAATAGAACTAGTGCTAGAAGGAGGGATGGCATGTTGAGGCTAAAACATTGAAAGTTGGAAGTTGAAAAGAGCACTTTCAAGAAGAAATATGAGATAAGGAGATCTCTTTTAATATTGAAACTTAAAATCAAAATTTTTTGAAGGAAAACAAGAGTTGACCTAAGATGGAACAACATTTGCAAATTAACATTACTCAGCTACATGCAGATTTGAATAGAAGATTGAGGAGACCATTGCAACAATTTGCATTGGTAGATGAATGTAGGATCCATTACACTTGTAGGAATAATGAATTGGGGTGTCTAACCTTCTTGAGCAGAATTGAAAGAGTCTCGTAAGGAGAAATTCCCTTTTGGGAAATCTATCAACCCTTGGATCTCGTAGACCTAGAAGAGGAAATGGTTAACATGGTAGCCAAGGCATTCAAGGAGATGGTCCAAGAATGTTTTGGCAACAAAGATGGACCAAGATTGGAGGAGATATTGATGTCTAGTTGGTGCAGATTTCACAACACACCTCATTTAGAATTAACTTGTCCATCATGTGCAAACATCATCACCCAAGTCAAGGGAAGTTTGAACAAGTTGGAGTAGACAGCTCTCATTAAAGGCAAGTCATCCCATGAGGTAGGAGAGCTGTCAAAATTTGGAGGAGAGAAAAGTAAAGATGAACCAAGAAATTTGACACAAGTTGGTGCTGAGACAACAGACATAGAAACTTAAAACCAAGAGGAAGAGGTTGAAACTCTTGGGACAACAAAGTGTCTTGATGAAAATTTGGTTGTAACTAGTCCAGAAGGCATTCCCTCCATCAATAAAAGGTAGTCCTCCACTCTAGAAGAGGATCCATTGGCAGTTGACAATGAAGCAATAAAGTTTGCAGCAACATATGCTGGGACAACCAATGAAAATGCTAAAAATCAGAAAGAAGAAGAGGCTGAAAGCCTTGGAGTAGTAGAAGGTGATGGTGAAAGCCTTAGTGAAATTAGATTAGAAGACCTTTCTTTCATAAATGACAGTATTCAAGCATCTAAAAATGAAGATTTGGAGGAGTGGGAACAACCACAGGTCATGACTGTCTACCATCAAACTTCCCAACTGATGATGAGGACCCAATAGTACAAAAAGATATAATGAGCTAGTGTCAAGGTTAGCAAGGGATTGGTTAGAGCTAAGATATAAAGTGGATTTGGAGGTGTTGTTGCTACTAGGTTGGTGTAGGATCCATGACTTTCCACATTCAGAGTTCACATTTGAGCTATGTCAAGAGGCTATCAAACAAGTTAGAGAACAAGTGGAGTAGCCAAGTGCCCAGTCTTCCCTAGTTGCTGCCTGGATCGAAGTAGAAGACCAAGAGACTGAACCGAGTGATGAATTAGTTGAAGGTAGTCCTCAAGAAGGTATTAGGACAAAAACAGGAGGAAAAAATTCAAAGCTTTTGAACAATGAAGTAGAGCACACAGGGGTGTTGTCCATCGAACATCAAGAACTCTTCCCTCTTGAAGAACATTTATACACCATGGATGATAGGATTTATGTGGAGTCATTGGAGGGAAATCACATGGTAAATATTGCCCCCTTGATGAGGTGTCATCCATTGATGAATTTTTTCCATTGGGAGCTATACTTCAGAGGTATGCCAACACCAAAGAATGCTACATCTCAAAGGTTGGCAGTAATGAAAACATACTATCAAAACCCCCAGACATCGATGCATTAGAGCCTTCATAGTGGAAGAGAGGTTCCTTTTTCGTCTATAGTGACAATGAAAAAGAGGAGACAAGTGAACATCGTGATGAAATACATGGACTACAAAGAGAAGAAGATAGAGGGAGGGGTGTTTTGATGGTTGCCAACAAGTATGACAGACCTGATCAACTACAAGATACAACTAGGAGTCCTGCCACATCAACCATTACTAATCCTCTTATATGTTCGAGGAGCTACATTAGGAAAAATTTGTCCATGTCATTGTCTTTCAACGTTGGACATCATGAAATTTAGGAAAACACCTAGGGAAGGATGATAGCAATCAAGAAGAGGCCTGGGCTACTGAAAATCAAAAAGATGAAGTATATCTCTTCGAAGAATAGCTGATGAAGGTTGCAGATCCCACTAGGGGATTGGAAGAGGTGTTTTCTTCCCTATATTCCCAGCCTTATTCATGCCAAAGCTCATAAGTGTTGCACACTCCACCATGCCCACCCGAGCCTACTGAGGCAACGATCAATGATGTAGTACTCACTCTGAATTGTCAAATGCTACCACTGTCACATGATGACATACAGGTTCTATTGTTCCTTTTCCCTATGAATACTTATAATTGCATTTATCATTTGGAATATGGGAATGAAGGGAAATAGACATGTTTATGGATTAACCATGGGTTTAACGAGCCTCCTCAATTGTTGATTTTTCATGATGACGAGATATAATTTGAATGTTGTAACATTGAACTTCATGTTTCTAAGTATAAGGATGAATCTGCATGATTAATAACTATAACTACTTCCTATTTTCTTGTGCATGTTTTACGAAGTCCAAGTGGTGTAAAATTAGTTTTCCTTCCCTAAACATAGTTCTTTGTACATAATTTTCCTTGAGTAGTGTAGGTTTCATGTATTTATCTCAATTTCCTATTTTCGTTAGATTAGTTGGTTTGTTGTTTGTTGGTTTTTTGTTGGTTGGTTTGTCATTGGTTGGTTTTCTATAGGTTTTTTTTCCCTTTCATTTGCTTTCGCTTTGCTACTTTGGTTAGTGTAGTTATCTGCTTTCCGTTTGTTTTCCATTTTTCTTTCTATTTTGTTGCCGCTTTGCTGCTACTTTGCTCAAGGTCACTCTACTTTTAGTTGGGCATGTTCATGCACACAAAAACCATCATCTTATTGTTTGGGGTTGTTCTATGTATTTCTTTGTTAAAATCTTTACTTTGATCGAGATTTGAAGAATTTGACGGGTCATTGTAGGTCCTTTTGTGACATCTAGTTAAGTCAAAAATCTAAAATTCTACTTCAACACCACTGTGATTCTCAGCCTAGAGTGTGAGCTTCATTGCTTGTGGGTTGAAATGAAACAAATTGAGAAGAGAAAAAAAAGAAAGAAAAGAAAAACATTGAAAATAAAAAGAAATAAGAAATTCAACCTTTCAGGAGGATTCGAGCAACTCTACCCAGGCTATGGATGCCTAGCCGACAGTAGAGCAATGTTCAGGAGAATCACAATGACAACCTCATCATGGCTATGGATGCCTGACTGAAAGTGAGGCAATGTCCCTGATCCTTTTGGAGTTAGAGTAAACTACATAGCTTAACTTGACAGAACTTGGGTTTCTGTAGCAACTGAAGGATGGGAATTAATGCATATGCACACACTCATATTTTTCAGCATACTAAAGGTTGGGTCGACTAGTGATTTTGATCCTTTGGTCAAGCATCTATTTTGTTTAACCTAGTGTGAGGATTAGAACTAGAGATTCTAGTTTCGTGATTCTAGTTTGTCATCGAAATGCTTTGGAGCATTTCCCTAGTGAGTTGACATTTGTTGTGCATGTTTTGCACACACGCCCTACCTTAGGTAGGGACCCCCTATTTTTTGCTTCACCGGGTTGCTTTCATCATCACCTTATTTTACATGCCCCCTATTTTTGAGTCCTAAGTGGTCAAGGAGTCTTAGAAGAATCACCCCAAGTTGACCAAGTTTCACCACTTCCCAAATTTATAAGTCTTTGGCCTTAGCAGGGTTTTGTTAGAAGTCGACCTTCAAACTTTAAAACTGATATCCTCTAGGAAATGCAGGTCCACCCCTATGAGCCACCCTATGTGGGGTTCCGTTGAATATTCACCATTTTAAATGGCCCACTCATGAAATCTTATCACCCTGTGAGACCCGCAAACTCGTTCGCTCTTTTCACCACTAACCTACTAAATGACCAATCCCTAACTATCGTTCACTTAGCGAACTTTTCATGCCCACTGCTGTCGCCTTTCCCATAACCATTTAAACTTTAACATCTTTTGACACCCTCATCAAGCCTGCCCTCACAAAAAGGTCTCCCTAATTGACCATCTTGAACTTAGCCAAATTTGTGCACCCCCAAAAGAAAGATCCTTCAGCCTTCTCGGGTCCACTAGCACAAGCCTCCATGTGTGGAGTGTCCTTTGAACCCTATCATTCCAAATGGATATCTAATCTTGCCCTCCCATTAGGTAGGTCCTACCGTAGTGATCATCCATCAAACTTAGC
>VDFB02105076.1:0-15339 GCA_007258455.2 Sequoia sempervirens | reverse complement strand
ATATCTAAAAATATTATCATGTCATTGTGGTTAGGGTGGTTAGGACAAAAACCTACTTATTTTTCCTCGAATGTAAGTGCTAATTAATCAAATTTCAAATTTTCACCAAATAATTTTTTTTTTAAATAAACCTAGTAGTTTAAAAATTATATTCCATTTCTATTCTTACATATTTTTGAAATAATATAGATAACTTATTAAAAAAATTATGTCAAGTTGCCTAACTCTGATTTTTCTGAATTTTTTGCCACTTAAGGGCTTGTTTTTTCCATGATGATCTTGCACATACCCATTAGGATAAGGATTAGAGTTAGGTTTAGGATTAGAAATAAAATTAGTATTAGGATTAGTGTTAGGTCAGGATTAGAGATAGAATTAGGATTAGGGTTGGTGTTAGTGTTAGGATTGGGGTTTGGCCTAGGGTTATGGTTGAGGTTAGCATCAAGATTAGGGTTAGGGTTAGGATTATATATGTAATTAGGAATAGGGGTAGGGGTACAGTTAGAGATATAATAAGGGTTAGGGTTAGGGTTAGGATTAGGATTAGGATCTGGGTTATGGTTAGGGTTAGAGATAAAAATTAAGATTAGGATTGGAGTTAGTTTTAGTATTAGGATTAGGATTATGGTTGGGGTTAGAGATAGAATTAGGATTATAATTAAGTTTAGTGATAAGATTAGGGTTAGAGTTATGGGTAGTTTGGGGTTAGCATCACAATTAGGGTTAGGGTTAGAGATAGAATTAGAATTAGCATTGCGGTTAATATTAGAGATATAATTAGGATCAAGTTTAGGGTTAAGGTTATTGATATGATTAAGGTTAGGGTTGTTGTTAGTGTTAGGATTGGGGTTAGGGCCAGGGTTATGGTTGAGGTTAGCTTCATGATTAGGGTTATTGTTAGGATTAGAGATGTAATTAGGAATAGGGATAGGGATAGGGTTAGAGATATAATTAGGGTTAGGGTTAGGGTTAGAATTAGGATTAGGATTACGATTAGGGTTATGGTTAGGGTTAGGGTTAGAGATAAAATTAAGATTAGGATTTGAGTTAGATTTAGTATTAAGATTAATATTATGGTTAGGGTTAGAGATAGAATTAGGATTAGGGTTGGGGTTAGTGATAGGATTAAGGTTAGAGTTATGGGTATGCTTGGGGTTAGCATCATGATTAGGGTTATGCTTAGGCTTAGAGATATAATTAGGATCAAGATTAGGGTTAAGGTTAGTGATATGATTATGGTTAGGTTTAGGGTTAGTGTTATGATTTGGGTTAGGGCTATAGTTATGATTAAGGTTAGCATCAATATTAGGGTTAGGGTTAGGATTGGAGATCTAATTGGGCAAGGGTTGGAGTTAGAGTAAGATTTAGAGTTAGGATTAAGCTTACAATTAGAATTAGTGTTAGTTTTAGAATTATGGTTAGGGTTAGGGTTTAATTCCAACCTCAACTATAATTATAATCATACCCCTTATCCTCTTATAATGCTAAACCTTAATTATAGTGTAAACCCTATTCATAATCCTATTTCTAATGGAAACCTTAAGTCTAACTATAATCCTAATTAAATGCTAACCCTGACCCTAATTAAACACTAACCATAATCTCAATCATAACCATAAGCTTTATCTTAAAACTCCATCCTTAATCATAACCCTAACCTCAATCATTACCATAGTTAAACTCAAACCTAATTGAATAGTAACCCTTATGATAATTGAACCTTAATTGAACCCTAACCCTAATTCTATTTAGACCCAAAAACTAATCATAACCCCATAATTTATCAAATAACCCTAACTATGACCCTAATTGAACCTTAACCCTAAATCAACTCTAACTCTAATGCTAACTCTATCCCTAACCCCAATCAAATTGTCCTTACCCCAATTTAATGCTAACTCTAATTGAACTCTAACCTTAATCCTAACCCTAACCGTAATTTTATTTGATTCCCAAAACTAACCCTAACTCTAAGCTTTATCAAATAATCCTAACCCTAACCTAGTTGAACCCTAATTCAACCCTAACCCTAACCCTAACCCTAACCGTAATTATACTCTAACCCTAATTGTACAAAGAAACCCTAATTAGAAAAAGAAACCCTAATTGAGCCCTAGTTGAGGTTAGTAATATAATTAGGATTAGGATTAGAGTTAAGGTAGTGATAGGATTAAGGTTAGGGTTAGTGTTAGGGTTATTGCTAGGATTAGGGTTATGACTAGGGTTACAATTAAGGTTAGCATGAATTAGGGTTTAGGGTTAGGATTAGAGATGTAATTAGGAATAGTGGTAGGGATAGGGTAAGAGATATAATTAGGGTTAGGGTTAGGGTTAGGATTAGGATTAGGATCAGGGTTATGGTTAGGGTTAGAGATAAAATTAAGATTATGATTGGAGTTAGTTTTAGTATTAAGATTAAAATTATGGTTATGGTTAGAGATAGAATTAGGATTAGGGTTGGGGTTAGTTTTAGGATTAGGGTTAGAGTTATGGGTAGGTTTGTGGTTAATATTAGGATTAGGGTTAGGATTAGAGATATAATTAAGATCAAGATTAGAGTTAAGGTTAGTGATAAGATTAAGGTTATGTTTAGGGTTAGTGTTAGGATTGGGGTTAGGGCTAGTGTTATGGTTGAGGTTAGCATCAAGATTAGGGTTAGGGTTAGGATTAGAGATGTAATTAGGAATAGGGATAGGGGTAGAGTTAGAGATATGATTAGGGATAGGGTTAAGTTTAGGATTAGGATTAGAATCAAGGTTATGATTAGGGTTATAGATAAAATTAAGATTAGGATTAGAGCTAGTTTTAATATTAGGATTAGGATTACAATTAGGGGTAGAGATAGAATTAGGATTACGGTTAGGGTTAGTGATAGGATTAGGGTTAGATTTATGGGTAGGTTTGGGGTTAGCATTAGCATTAGGGTTAGGGATATGATTAGAGATATGATGAGGATCAAGATTAGGGTTAATATTAGTGATAGGATTAAGGTTAGGATTAGGGTTAAGTTTCAATTAGAATTAGTGTTTTTAATAAAATGAGGGTGGAATAGAAATAATGTTAGTATTGTGTTTAGGGTTAGGGTTACAATTAGAATTAGTATTAGATTTAGAATTATGATTACTATTAGGGTTTGAGATAGAATTATAGTTAGGGTTTGAGTTAGAATTATTGTGAGTGTTACAAGTAGGGTTAGAGTTAGAGTTAGTATTAAGGTTAGGGTTAGAGTTAAAATTAAAGTTGGAATTAGGTTTAGAGTTAGGGTTATGATTTTAGTTAAAATTAGTGTTGGTTATAGAATTAGGGTTGATTAAAAATATTATTAGTGTTAGGGTTAGGTTTAGGATTACATTGAGAATTATTATTTGTTTTATAATTAGGGTTACTGTTAGGGTTAGAGGTATAATTAGAGTTAGGATTCAAGTAAGAATTACTGTGAGTGTTATGTTTAAGGTTGAAGTTTGAGTAAGATTTAGAGTTAGGATTAAGCTTATAATTATAATTAGTTTAAGATTTAGAATTAGGGTTAGGGAGGGTTTAATTCCAACCTCAACTATAATTATAATCATACCCTTTATCATATTTCTAATGCTAACCCTTAATTATAATGTGAACCTTATTCATAATCTTAATTCTAATGGAAACCTTAACTCTAACTATAATCCTAATTAAATTTGAACCTTAGCCCTAATTAAACACTAACCATAACCTCAATCATAACCTTGACTTTATCTAAAAAATCCATCCTTAATCGTAACCCTAACTTCAATCATTATCATAGTTAAACTCAAACCCTAATTGAATAGTAACCCTTATGCTAATTGAATCTTAATTGAACCCTAACCCTAATTCTATTTAAACTCCAAAACTAATCATAAACCCACACTTTATCAAATAACCCTAATTGTTACCCTAATTGAACCCTTTCCCTAAGTCAATTCTAACTCTAATGCCAACCCTACTCCTAATCGAATCAAATTGTAACCCCAACCCTAACCTCACCATAATTTAATGCTAACCCTAATTGAATTTTAACCTTAACTGTAACCCTAACCCTAATATTATTTGATTCCTAAAACTAACAATAACTCTAAGATTTATTGAATAATCCTAACCCTAACCTAGTTCAACGCTAATTCAACCAAGTAAGCCTAACCCTAATTGAACCCTAACCCTAATTGAAATCTAACCTTAATTGTACAAAGAAACCCTAATTGGAAAAAGAAACATAATTTATCCCTAGTTGAACCTTAACCCTAATCATAATCCAGAGTAATCCCACAATAATGGGTTACACTTTTCAGCCAAACTTGACATTGAAATTAACATTTTTCACTAGATGTTCACTTTCTTACACCAATAACAGCTAAGCCATTAAGAATTTGAAGATGAATCAAACTAGTGATTTGTGAGATTTTGTGTGTAGATTCTAATTATATATATTTTTTAAATTAAAAAATAAATTATGAATCCTTTTATGTAATTTTGAATAACTTATTTGTTCTACTAAACAACATCTTTAAAAAGTGATGTTTACTTCGGACCACATACCTTTTTTTTTATCTAGAAAGGATACAATTCTAATTTTTAAAATAAAAATTTGTCACACCAATATTTAGTGCATGGATATTTTTTCATATTTTTTTACTACACATCTATTTTTAATTAATTTTCCAAGTCAGAGTAATTATAATCTAGATAGAGGTGTACTTCAGACCGCATAACTTTTTTTGTATGCATTTGAATTAACTTATTCTTCTTTTGTTGGAATAAGGACATCAATACCTAGTGCACATATGTTTTTTAGAAATTTTTTTCTCTATTTTCCTATTTCTTTGTATGTGTGAAACAAAGATCTTGGTGTTCATTGAAAAAACTACATTCACAAGAAATAAAAAATAAATATAATAATCAAATTAAATATATTTAAAATTATACTTTTTGGGAAGCTTATAATAAGGGCTACATACATACAAAAAATAAATTTTAAATGAATTCATTTCACGTCTAAAAGGTAAACCAAAAGTGGTCTTTTTATCAAAATTTTGATAGGTGTAGAGGAGACTTCATTATAGGCAGCAAGTATACACCCAAAAATGGTCACATCACATAGTCCGGGTAATTAATTACTTTTAATATTTAATTAAATCTCTCAATTCGGATCTATGTATAAATAAATTTTAAATAATTTATTTATATATTGTTCACTCTTTCATTTCGATTAAATAAATAAGTTTATTTAATCATCTTTTCTTATTCATCTCTTAATTAATTAAATAAACATTATGATTTATTTATATTAATTATCATCTAATCTTGGCTTGGATATTTTATTCAAATAAAGATTAAATATTCCTCTCTTTTAATTATATTCTTCTAAATGTTCATTCATCATTAAATATTCTAAATATTTAATGTAATTCTTCTAATATTCATTCGCAATTAAATATCTCAAAATATTTAATTAAATTCTTTTGAAGTTACATCACAATTAAATATTCTAAAATATTTAATTAAATCTTCTATAGTTCTAAAAAAAAAAAATCAAATTCAATAAATAAAATTAAATAAATTTATTTATTTAATAAATTTGGGGATTATCTTCAACAACCGTGAAACAAACTACCAAAACAGAAAAAATAAATTTCTCTGTTCCTGTGCGAGCTTGTTCCCATGGGTTGAAGACAACGCTCCATTCTTCTCTCCAACCTCCCAACATTCTCCATCTTCCTCTCAACTTCTCCATCTCTCACCTTTCAAACTTACCAGACAACCTCACAACCGTTGATCTTTGCCAGCCAGGATTTTGCCTGCAAAAAGCTATAAAAAGGACTACTAGGTCTTTACAAATCACACAGAGGCTTTCAATAGAATAACTATAGCCAATTTGCAATAGCATAAGCCTTTTAGCATTCATAGTATTCAAGCATCATAGTATAGCATAGTAGTATTTCATATCATGGCCTATTCATCTCATTTCATAGCATTCACAATCTGTTACCCCTATGCATAATCCGTTACCCCTGTGCATATCCGTGTCAGAACTTTCATTCCACCAGCATATAGGATAGAGAAGCTTTATCACTTTACATACTCATTCTACAGATTGCCATTTGGAGAAGCCAAGCTTACACAATCTGAGAGCAGCAGCTTCGAACAAATCTCTGGAGATAGAGGAAGATGGAATGCCTCTGAAGAAGCTTCATTATTTCTTTTGAAATCAATTAAATTAACTTTCCTTCAGTTTAAAGTTTCATTATTTGTGTTTTGTTTATTTCAATTTGATTGCACATTTTAACATACACACATACATTGTCGTACCGAAAGATGGTCTTCCCTCCTGCCACCACTGAGCAACATAATCATGGAGTTCAGGATCCCGCAACCACATGAGCTATAATTTGAAAGGGAGCTTGTGGGGTCGTCCAGCCACACTGATAGAAAGATTGATGGGCCAATGGTTCAAACTCCTCCAGTCCAAAATCTCCAAGCTAGTAACCCACCTATCACCCACCCAAAAGCAAGAAACCATAAACCGATCTAGTCGCTCAGTGATGCAATTTTCACTTGAGCGCCGATTGTTCCAAGTAAAGAGTCCATTATCGGGCTTGATATCAATATGATGCAAAGAAGAAATATTATCCTGAAAAATGAAAGCAGAAGCCTCCAACCTCATGGTACCACCCCGCTTCTTAGCAATCTCAGCGATAGCATTGAAATCACCCCCGATAATCCATGGCAAGTAAGGGTTCATACTTCGAACATACCGAATATCAAACCACAACAACTGCTTGCCCTGCAAATCCACATGCACATAAATGTTGGAAAAAAGAGCCACTTCCCCAGATTCATAACAAGAGGTCGCCATAGAGATAAAGGACTTGAAGGAAACCCACCACAGGGGGAAAATCTTTCGAGGGTTCCATTAGCAAGCCACCCCACCTGAGGAACCCTGAGCACCAATACACTGGCAATCACCACTCATCCAAAGCTTGGGCATAATACCCATCATACCATCCACAGTAAGCTTGGTCTCTTGTAAAAAAAGAATATCAGAAGACTAACATCTAATCAAATTTTGAACAACTTTTTGTCTAGGGCCACTATTCAGGCCCCTAACATTCCATGATAGAACAATCATTTCAAAGGGCTTGAAAAATGAGAATCCAGAGTCTTAACTGACCCTGATTCCACCAAATTTTCCCCTATCATCTTAATCTTTTCCAAATCCTTCTTCCTGCCCAGCTTAGATCCTTTCTCTGCCCCACCTTTCTTAAGATCTTTTTGTAAGATGCCTAAATAAGGAGACAACTTACTGCTTTTTCCCCCCACCAACCCAGATCTTTGCTCAGGGAGAGACACAGCCTCACTGTCTTTCACCACCCCACTTCTTGAATCTTTTTGAGCCTCCAACTTTAAGTCTGATGCCAACTGCCAGGTATCAACCCCTTGAGGAACAAGGGAGGCCACAGGGCTGATTCCCCCTTGACGATAACCAATCCCCTCTAGCTCAGCACCCTAAACCTCCGGACCCACCACCACCTGATGGTTTGCCTGCTCTAGCTCCACCAGCTGCCCCTACTGCTCCAGACACAAACTGCCCTGATCCAAATCAACCAAACCTGGATTCACTTCCTACTGGCTAAGACCCTCCAACACCTTGAATTTGTTCAAAGAATCCTCATCTTGTCACTCCTTCAAAGACCTTTTATGCCCCTTATTCCTATTCTAAGTTTTGACAAGAAGAAAGCCATCCTCCCCGGCACTGCCACCCAAAATAGGACCCTTACCCTTATCCAACCCTGAAGGATTCCTAGGAGGTTGTTAAGAATTAGTTTCCAAAGGCTTGGCCCTTGGGCATCTATGCAATAAGTGGCCATACTCATGACACAACCGGCATCTAAAGGGTAAGGTCTCATAATCAAGCTATTAAAGCCATGAGTAAGAACCTGCGCACACTTCAATAGAATCTGACAGAGGTTTACTTAAATCAATTTCCACACAGAATCGAGCAAATGTCATTACCTTTTTGAACTGCGTCTGTTGTGATGAACCAACAGGTGTACCAAGCATTGAATCTAGTAAATGCAAGACATCTTCCCGCCAACATTCAACTGGTAGCCTCGGCAGTCTAACCCAAACTGGAACCCAACTAGGGATCTCCTCGGCCGGATTGAATCCTGCATGCCATGGCTTGATAAACAAGCCCACCTGGTTGTAAAAATAAGGGCCTCCTTCGAAAACCTTGATCCTATCCGCCATGCAATCAAACGTGACCATGAAATAGTTATTAGCTAGGAGTCGGATCTCCATCTCTCCTACGGGCATCCAAGTCTTCCGAGCCCAAGTCTCCAAAAATTGCAATGAAATTTTCAACCCCAAAAATTTGTAGTACAAAGAATGTCATGAGTAGTACCCAATATCCTCAGCGAGCATCTCCATCGGGATCACAACATTAGGCCTCTCTTTACACCTTTCAAGGCAACCGTTAATCTTTGGAACACGAAACCCTCCTGTCGAGCCTACATCATTCTTCTCCAAATTATGAGAAAATAAGATATTATCATGTAGGCGAGACCCCGAAGGCAAGGGTTTCGAGCCAAAAGCGGATCAAAAATCCAACTTAGGTCCTTCCCCCGAAGGCTCCCCAAGCTCCATTGAGGAATAGAAAAGAAGCACTGCTGGACAACCAAATCCACAACGAACACAGGGGTAGTAACTCCCCCCAAGGGAAAGCACCCCACACACTCCCAACAAGGAGAGGCCACCACAAAAACCCACAATACCACTCAAAACAAGCTGCAAACCCAGACCCCACCTCTCCACTGCACCCCACACCACGGCACCACAAAACCCCACCCGCAGCCCCAGACCTTACCCACGCCACACCACCCCACACCACAACACTACCCCCACACCCGCAGCCCCAGCCAAGAGGAAACAAAACTGGTAAGCCTTCCGCCCACAGCCTAGCCAAAGAGAAGTCCACACAAGGGAAACCGTGGCTCCCAAAGTGCCGCAAACAGGAACAAAAAGATTCAACAGAAAGAAAAGATCTCCCCCCCGTACACCAGAAAAATCCCACCCCACCAAGCAACAGATGCTTCGATCACCAGGCAAAAAACAAGAACGGGCATGCATAGCAAAATAGCCAGCATGCAAGGCAGCCCTCATAGGTCGCAGCGTCGCCTCACCATCGCCGCTCCCGATCTGGCTTATCCAACCAGCTTTAGTATCTTATCCTAAGGTCAAATTTTACATTTTACATGTCCTCTTGCATTCCCCTCCTACTGAAGATGGTTAGCTAGTCAAAAATTGTTGAAGTTTTAATACTTTATGTGTTTTATGATACTTAATATGTTAAATCCTCGTGTGAAAGACAATATCTTGGAAATTTAAAGACTGTATGGTTAATTGTCATGATAAATCATTGGTATATCTTTTAGCACATGTGCAAGTGGTCTAGCACCTCCCTAACAATGTTTTTTATTTTATGCTTAATCTACTCCAATGTACAATGTCTTTACTATCATGAAATACCATTATGCTTTGTGTAAGACCATAAGACCATTTAATCTCTTGATACAAAGATTGATCATATTCAAATTTATATTCTCATATGCTTGTACCAACATGGGAAATCTTACAAATGTAGGATATGATCTACAAGATGACCTATGGGCTAAGAAGTTGGCTCTTATGATTTTTAATTATTTCTTGATATAGTTTTAAGGGAAAAGGGAGAAAATTTTTCCTTGAAATAAAATACTATACTACAAGGCAAATAATTTAATGAGGGGATTTACTTTCAACCATTTAATATTTGCACAAAGCTTATACTTAAAACTAGCAGTTTAAAGTGAAAAGAAAAGGGCACAACCTTGTACAATTTCTATATCAGAATTATAGAATTTTGTATAAGCAAGCTAAGACACTTAATGACAAAATAATTGAATAATAATAATAACTAGAAAATAAAACATAGGTAGACACAACAAGTCTAGAGATAATCTATATATTTATGATCTTTCTTTTGCATCAAATGAAAATTTTCAACTACCATAGTGACAAAGAGTTCAATTAATTATATTTGAAGAATAATATCTTGCCTTGATGGCATGAATACTAGAAAATAAGTTTTTTCTCTCATTGAACTAAGATAAGAAAATGGTGATGCTTTGGGGCTAACTTACGAACATATGGAAAAGGCCATTATGTAGTTAGAGGGAAAAAGGGTCCAAACTATGAGGATTATTAACAATATTTCCATCACCCTTTATGCCTACCCAATATCATTTTTTAATAGGATGGAGTAATAACTGACCTCCCTCCATTTTTTGGTCTTAATTTATCTAGAGATTCCATAGCTAAGATAAGAGGTTACTCTCCTTAGATTGGTCCCATATCATTTTTAGAACCAAATATGGTTCATAAATAAAGGTTGTGTCAAAGCCTATCCATAAAGAACACATTAGCCATGAGGTAATGGTAAAATTTGAACTAGTCCATACCATGTTTACAAAAGAAGAAAAGGAAAATACTCCTTAAAGGAGGGGTGATCATACCATCCTAGCATCCAATCAATTTGTATAAGAATGGACAGATGAAACAACACATTGGGACCTTTTTCAATAACTCGATTCAATAGGATTAGGAACCTATGTGATCTATGATGAAGGTCAAATAATCATCAAAGTAAATGATGTTCAAAACTCCTTTAGGGATATGGAAGTTATACTTTGATGGTATTAAATGTGGTAATAGGTCAAGAGAAAGAGTGTGTTTCGTGTCACCAAAAGGGAAGGAGATTCTAAGCATTTTTCACATCTAATATAGCTATACAAATAATGAATTTAAATATGAATTATTAGTCCATGGGATCATCTTAGCAAAAAAATCTAAATTGTAAGTAACTTCAAATATTTAGACTGTGTGTTAGTTGTTAGGCAAGTCAAGGGATTAGTCGCATCCAAAAATATAAGGATAAGGTAATATTGCCAGAAGGTTTGGGATCTCCTAGAAAGTTCCAAAGCTTTGAATCTTCAAATAATTCCAAAAATCCAAAATGTTGAAGCTAAAGAAATGGCAATGATTAGGTCACGATTTGATATGAGGAAGGACCTCCTAGTTAATAAGGATTTTATCAAATTTATAGTCACCTACTATCCTAGATAACCATGAACAATGTCAAGTATTTGAGATCAATTCTTGAATCACATTGTTCGTTCAATAATCATGTTAATTAACAAAAAAAATACAACCCAAGATGGAAGATGCTTAGGAAGAATAAATTATGCAACTTGAATGTAATAAGCTACCAAAAGGATTAATCACCTTAGAAAATATTTCTACATTCTTGATCATGCAAAGTTAGATAAAATCAAGTTTATTGTAGATTAAGATTATTTTTTAATCAAGTAAAAAGGTCAAATTTGGGGAAGGTATGTACCCAAAAAGAGGTCAAATCCATCTATGTGCAAAATATGACACTGGTGATGGCATGGAATTGTGAAGATTTGAAAGGATATGACAAGAACATGATCTAGCATATTATCAAGAGTTATTTACAAAATTGAAATTGATTAGACAAAAAAAATACCATATAATCCAAATATTGAGCCCCTAATAAAATAGGCACTCACTAAACTAATCAAGCTGAAGATCATATTTTTGTTCAAGTAGTCTACTTGGGTTCTAATTTAGTATCCATTAGGAAGAAGAATGGAGAAATTCTACTCTATGTTAATTGATATGACCTAAATAAGGCCTCATTAAAATATCATTATCCTCTCCCCTTCATGGATCAAATATTACAAACAATTGTTGGTTTATAACACTTCTCTTTACTTGATGGAATTTTAGGTTACAACTAGATTTCGGTTAAAGAAGAGGATCGATATAAGGTAGCTTTTACCACAAAACGAGGCACATAAGTGTATGGAAAAATGCCCTTTAAATTTTCAAAAATAGATGCAAATTTCTAGAGGCCCATGTGCATTGCCTTTGGTGAGATTATAAATAATCTAACATTACGATATGTCCAAATGATATTACTATGTTCTCAAAATATAAAGATCATTTTGTATACCTAGAGAATTTTTTTTTAGAAATATAAAGGATGTGTTGTCTCCTTGAATATGAAGAAATTAATTTTCAAAGTCCCTCAAGGTAAACTCCTTGGAAAAATATCTCTAAAGAGGGGGTTTCTATTGACCATGACAAAGGTGAAATCCATTGAGAGCTATCCTTACTCGTACAAACGAGAAAGTGGTTCAATATTTCCTCGCGAAGATTAACTTTGTGGGTGGATTTATATCTAATTTTACTAGATTTGTAAGGTCCATAGCTCTTATGTTAAAGAAGGGCGGAGAATTCAAATGGACCATTGAAGGAAGAGAAGCTTTTCAAAAACCAAAAGCACGATATTGACAACATTGACCTTAGTAAATTTTGACTTCTCTAAGAAATTCATAATATATTTTTATAATAGGGAAAATATAGTCTTGCAACATTAATGGCGCGAAAGGATGATTCAAGAAAGGGTGAGTGCCCTATTACTTTTAATTCAATAACTCTTAAAGACTATGAGGCAAAGTAGAATTCGGTTAAAAATTAAACAAATGTTCTAATTAAAGGGTTGAAGAAATTTAGACACCTCACATGAGGAAATAGACTAACAATATTTGTTGTACATCCTAGTGTTAGGGAATATATCATGGAAGTGGAGATAAGTGAGAAGAGAGAAAATTAGATAGTTAAATTAATGGAATATGTTATTGATATCGAGCCTACAAGATTAGTAAAAAAATTATGGCATTACGTTGGCAGAATGCTAATGATAGGAAGCTAAAATGAGTAAGAGTGATAGAAAATGAGAAAGTCATGATTTTGAAGAACATGATCTAAAGACATAGATTGGGGAATAGATTCAGTTTATGAAAACTAGAGAATATTCAAAAAAACATATCCTATTCCAAGAGAAGGTCATATAGGTTTCAAGGGGTTTCTTTTATCTTAATTGTCAATTTTCTTTTCAAAATATGTTTTAACAAAGTTTTATTAAGATGTATCTTAGGTAGTGCCACCAAGAATCTATTGCATGAAATTCATCAAGGGATACTAGAAGTATATTTCTCGACTTTAACAACCACTACTAAGATAACACATGTTGGCCATTATTGACCATCCATGTTTGCCTTTATACAGAGAAAAAGAAGAAATATTACAATGCCTTTAAGGCATATTTTGATAGAAGAACTATTTACCCAATGGGGTCTATACTTCATTGGAATGATTGAACCAACTTCAAGTGCAAGTCACAAATATATTCTAATAACAATAAATTATGTTACAATATGGACCAAAGTAGTTGTACTCAAGGAAGCCACTAAAAGATTTATCCTTAACCTTTTTTAAGACATTGTTACTAGATTTAGAATACACCAAACACTTTGAATTCACTATTAAATATGGAATTCACCTAAATACAATACTGAGCTACTACCTATCTTCTAATTAGAAAAATCAAGCAAATTGAAGCCAAACAACAAAGTGAATGGCATAAAAATATAAAATTAGCCTTATGTGTTTTTTTTTAATAAAGAGGGTAAAAATTTATTGCCACTAGAAGAGTAAAATTATAGAGCAATCAAGGGCTTAAACCAACACCTTGAAAGAACCACAAAACCCAAATAAATACCAAGAAACAAAAACAATTAGACCAACCACCAAGAAACATCAACCTCCCATGTCTGCCAAGATGAGACCCTCAAGATCTTGGGAATAGTCCTGGGATAATTGCTCCCATCCTTCCACCTTTTAGCAACCATTCTACTATGAAGTCCATTTAGCCAAACAATCAGCAACCTTGTTCCACTCCTGAGGAATATGAATGAAAGAGACTGACTCCAATGTGGAACTCAAACACAAAATATGCCTAACAATAGAAGATAGTTGCCAATTAAGCCCATTCAAATTTCACACATTCAACAAATTGACCATGATTTGAGAATCTGAGTCATAGATAACCTTGTGCCACCTAAGAGCATAGGCTCTCTCTATAACTATCAGAATCGCCAAACCTTCCATGAGGTTGTTGGAATGTTGCCCCTTGTGAATAGAAAAGAAGAAAATGTCCATGCTAGAGCTGTCTTATCCAATACCACCAATCCTAGCACTACAACAAATCCTTGTGATTAGCTCTACTTTTTGCTCACATCCACTATTTTAATGTATTTTTGTCCATTTTTTTGAAAAAATCGGTGCTATTTATCAAGATGGCACCATTTTGGCATTTTTGCATCGGTCAAAACAAGTAGGTGCTAAATCAGGGGCTAATTAGCGCCAAATTTAACGCCAGATTTAGCATCAGATTTAGCATCAAATTTAGTGTCAGATTTAGCTTCAAGTTTAGCACCAGATTTAGCATTGAGTTTAGTGCCTAATTGTTCTAATCTAGCAGGGATTAGGGGGTTTAGAACAAAAAATCCTTCCCCAATATTCACTGGCCTTCAATTACTTGCCTACATTTCACTTGCATCAAAAGATCCCTCAACCCTCAACCCTCAACCCTCAACCCTCAACCTTAAACCCTAAACCCTCAACCCCTATACCCTCTACCCTATACATTGGACCCTCAACCTAATCGTTCAACCATATATCCTCAAACCTAATCTTTTATGCTCTACCCTCAATGCTTAACCATCAACCCTAAACCCTTAAACCTTCTACCCTCTACCCTCTACTCCTAATCCCATCAATCCCATACCCCAACCCACACCTAAACCATCAACTAGGTCCCAACCTAAACCCCACTCCCCCACCCTGCCACCCACACCATTCCACCCTCAACCCCCTCAAACCCTAAACCCCAAACCCAAGCAACCCCTCCACCCAATCCCTCAACCCCTCAACGCTAATCCCTCAACCCTAAACCCTCAACCCTCAACCCTCAACCCTCAACCTTAAAACCCCAATCCCTCAACGGCTATACCATCTACCCTATACATTGGACCCTCAACCCTAATCCTTCAACCATATACCCCTCAAACCTAGTGTACCCTAAACACTCTACCCTCAACCCTTAACCATCAACTCTAAACCCTTAAACCTTCTACCCTCTACCCTCGACCTTAATCCCTCAACCATATACCCCAATACCCTAAACCATGAACCCTATAGGTCCTCAACTCTATATACCCTAAATTCTCAACCCTCTACCCTATACATTGGATCATCAACCCTCATATATCTTTGTCCCTCCCTCCTCTTCTAATCTCCTCTCTATCACACTTCTCCCTCCACCTATCGCTCCATCCATCCCTCCCTCAACCCCTATAC